>DWNA01002519.1:0-11573 GCA_018249835.1 Heliconius besckei
TTTAAGTTTTAATTCATACATAGGAAATCAATATACTTTTTAGCAAACGCAGGGGAAATTGAACCCGCGCCTCTTGGAATCCGTCCAGAACAGTTATAATTAATAATTTTATTCTTATTCCCAATATTAAGGTCAAGGAGAAGTATATAAAATAGTACAATGGACTGGTGGCGGATCTCGTGTGGCTGATATATGGAGAGTGGCGGGTGACGAGCCCGTTCGTGCGCTCGCTCTGTCTAAGCAAACACACGGCCTCTATCTCGCTACAGATAACCGTTTACGACAGCTGCCTTTGCATGCGTGTACACATCGGTAAGATTAGATTTAAATTTGTGGTTTTTATATAAATATTTTACCTTATTTTACCGTATTTTTTAGTAGTAGTTTTAAGTGTAAATAAGTTGATTTTATTGTATTTTTTATGGCATAAAAAATACGAAATCAACAAAAGAACTAGATACAGAAATAACTTTTATGAGAACAAATTACTTTGTGGGCGGTTTCTAAGAGGCTCGGGTTCAAATCCCGCTACCTTAAATCTTTTATACGTTTTTTGAATGAGTAAATTATCGTTTTCCATATTATAATTTCTTAAGAATTAGCTAAGCTAATATAAGCATGGCATAGGCAAGTGTTTTTCGCAATGATTCTCATTAATATTCCATACAATAAGAGGTTTTGCGTTTCTACTAGCTACGACAGTTGCGTACGGTGCGTCCTCGACCCATATTGCGGTTGGGACAAAGAAGTCGAGGCGTGCCGTCCGTACACGCCGGGTCTCCTGCACGACGCTACTAATTCAACGCCATCAATCTGTGAAGCGAGCGCTCCTCTAAAAACAGTTCGAGCTGGCTACGGGCAAAGTGTTCACTTGTCGGCTTTTGGAAAAACGCCAGAAGCACTAAAAGATCAGAACGTCGCTTGGTACCACCATTCTAGAGAAAGGGGTCGTTACAAAATCAACTATAAGTAAGTTTCGTTAATGCTACATTTAAATTTCGTTATCTTGGATGTCTTAAATAAGAAGTGGATGAAAATTAAATGTAATTTGATTCAGCAACATTGAAATCTCGGTAGTTTGTGATAAATTTAAACGTTAATAGGCGGAGCAGTGACTACAGACATAAGTTATGAGTCCTTACAATACAAGTTATCGCCCGCAACTTCGTTTGCGTTGACTATAAATTTGAAATGTTAAATCCTGTTTTTCTAGTTTCATACAAATTTGGAGAAAGCCTTCCTCTTAGTACTAATGTGATATCTATACGCCAAATTTAAGCTTTCTAGCTGAGCTCAGTATATGTTGTCGATCAGTCATCCAGTTAATGACGGAAGACTTTTCTATATTTATAAATATGGGCGATAAATCAGATCTCACATCGCTCGATTATGGAATCGGAATTTTTATTTTTAATACTATTGTATATTATTTAACTGTAAATACATATTAATTGCCAATATCGGGTATCTTAATACTACGTTCCTTCTGCCTACCCCGCTGTGTGCGATGTATTTTTGCATGTTACACTTTATTCCTAAGGGTTTTCTCAACGCAAAAGCGCGGCGTTAAGTTCCCCTAATGAACACATAATACCTCGAAAATTCGAATGGGGAACGATGTGTATTAACACTACGTTATCTCTATCTACCCTGACGTACGCGGAATACAGCGTGAATCTAAAAAAATCCTTAGATATAAGGTAACATTTAAGCATTATATTTGTTGTTGCAGTTGGGAGCGTGTTCTACAGACTTCAGAAAGAGGTTTAGTGTTGTTGTCGGTGACCGAATCAGATCGGGGTCGTTACGAGTGTTATTTTGGTCCCACACTAATAGCTTCTTATAATTTAGATATTGAAATTCACAGGTAAACTAATGTTATATTATAGTCTATGTAACTTATATTTAATTTTCTTTTTTAATCTGTTTACTAAAAATCTGTTCTGAATTACAATTTCTTCGTAGATGTAGACAGCCAAATAAATCGCAAGAATACAGACAAGTTTATTCGGATTGGTGTCACGAGTTTGAAAAGTACAAAAGTGCTATGAAGGCGTGGGAGTCTCGGCAAATGGTAAGAAATAATATTTGTGTAATATACTTCTTTTTGAATTCATATAGGATTTGTTTAAATAAAGGTGTCTTATTTCTTATGAGTATTAATTACACTTTCGCTCTAAATAAATTTCGGATGACGAAAATTTAATTTTTAATTTCATCCAATTTCTAACCTAAGTTTTATTTTTAATCTCCATATATTAATTTGTCTAATTATACATGTTAGGAGTGAAAATTAAAATATCGATATTAAACAAAGTACTAAACTATTATTTCTAGTAAAAAACCAGCACTTAAAACTACTAGACAATTTGAATTACTAAAATAAATATTTTTTACCTGAAACTTTTCTCATTTGAATAACCTTTTGGCCCCATTTGTATGAACTTTAAAAAGTAGGTGCTGGTGTTAATTATGGATAATCATCATCTATAGTCTTTATTGGATTATCGATTGCTGTGGACATTTAGTTGGTATATTTGTAAAGGACGCACGTAATTGGCTATAATTGAAATGAATTTGATAGTTTCGTTGTATGGAATGCTTTTGAGTTATTGATTAAACATGACAGATGAACCCTGGCTGTCGTGTTGATGTAATTGTTACAACGCCTTTAATTACAACAGTAAATTGTGATATGACTTCGAATATCTACTTAATTTGGACAAAGTTATAATTTACACAGATATGATCATAGTAAGCAAGAATTATATTTTCTTCTTCATGGAATTAATTAAGGAAATAATTCGAAATCACTGGGAAATGTTTAATTGGATTGGATTTCTTAGATTAAATTGATGTCCAAGCAATTAAAAGTAATTTTATTATATATCTATTTAAAAGAACTCCATAATATTGTTATAATCAGAGTACTACTGAAGGCAAACTGTAAAGTAAAGATTATTACAGGAGACCCTTATATACTATATATGTGCCTTTTTAATATATAAGTGAAAGGCAACGGTAAAAAAAAGCTTCTTTTTTTCTTAAACACGCTTCGTCTTATAAATATCTGCTAAATATTGAAAGTATAAAAAATGGGTTTAGTAAATGAGACAAGTTCAAAAATATAACTAAACGACGCATTTCCCGACCTTTATTGATAGGATGGGACGTGTTCAGAAAATTGATTCTGAATTGCCGATTCAATATTATTTTGTGATATTTCAGCAATGTTCGAAAAACATGAATGCGTCGAGTCAACAAAACAGCATGAGCAATGAAATCATAGCTTCACTGCGGTGATAGGGTATGGCTCCTTGGATTCAACATTTATTTTATTTATCTATCCGACATTATATTGGTAGTGAGATATATTAATTAGTACAACTTAATTTGTGAACAAGAAACAAAAAAACTAAATATTAGCAACAATTATGTTTAATAAATATAATTTTATTAATTGTTGAGCTAGAATTTTAAAAAAAGATGAGATTTTTTGTCTTCTTATTTACCTACAGATGAGTAAAGGGATTAAAATAGCTAGGATCTTTTTGCAACAATAATAATGCTCTTTTTACGCGTAAGCTTATAAAATTATTAATGTTATGATTAAAAGTACGTTTTTTGCACCATATTTGCCAATGAATAATAATGTTATTCCTCTTAAAAATCGACGAAAAGTAAAAAAACATCGCATATTCGAAATACTTCACATATAATTCGGTAAATGATTATCACAATACTGTTTGTATACTGATTGACAGTAGCATAAATGATTAAGCTAGCATGAGTGGGATGTTTGTAGGCTCGCAGGAACGAGGGAAAATATAATTTGGTAAAGGCATGATCTGCGAAAATAGATATGTCGGCCGCCGCTACGCCGTCGCGCAGACTGCGCTCCTTGATCGATGGCTTACATTTATTTGACAAGATTGCAACTTTGTTTTGCTGATTTTATTATAATGAAGATATTTGATTTCTTTTTTGTTTTTTGTTCTTAACAGGTTAAAACGTATGTAATATGTATGTTTTTAATTTTCTTTATATTAAAAACAAAATTTTGTGCAATCAATATAATGTCGGATGGCTACTAAATTAATAATATAGAGCAATCAAAAACTGTTATTGTTGAAAGTGACTGAGTAACAAATATAGTGCAATAAGCTTTCTTTTATAATTAATGCATAAACAAGTATTACCATTAAATTCACGTACATATTGGTATTTATATGTAAATAAATATTGAAGTCGAGTATGGAGGTAATTCATAAAATACAAAATGCTGTGATATCAGTTTGCGTTTACGTCTCTGTAAATGAATGAGTAAGGATGACTAATTGTTAATGTATTTAGCATTATTTTCATCAGATATTTTTACTTGGAAATGTTGTGTAAAATGTGATAAATGTATTCAGTTATTATTATTATTTTTTATTCTGGTATGCTGAAGACCAACTCCTACTTGATTTGAATGGTTCATATATTATTTAGCATAGAACATAAATAGTTATTAATTAAAAGTAATGAGTTCACATTTCACTCACGTCCAATTAAAGTTTTTCTATAGCAAAGAGCAATACAAACGCCAATTTAGGTTATAGGATAATAATATATTTATAATAAAGCTTATTTACATAAAATCCAGTGACGCTTTGAATCGCGGTAACTTTAATCTACTTACAGTTTTGGAAAATATTGATAAAGGTTCACGTTAGACATTATTCAAAATTATGATATTTTTGTTATTTATTTATTTCTATATGAAAAATTTGTTTGTCGCCATAAAATGTAATTTTAGGCCCATTTCGGACTTTAAACCGAATTTAATAGAAATTATTCAAATTGTTTTGTTGGTTTGTTAATAGGTAATCTCGCTAGTATAGTGCCTTGTGAAGCATGCTTATAGAATAGAAATAAAAAAGATATTGACTAATATTTTTGTCATTATGTAAAGCAGTAGGTGTTAAGATTTCACTTAGTAAGTTGAAAATGAAGCAATAACCTTCCACTGATAGTGTTGCCAGTATTAAATAATTGTTTGCTATGAAATATTAATTAATTAATAATTATAGTTAAGTTATTTGTTGAATGGCAGAAATTGCTTAAATTTTTGTAATATTGTTAATGAAGTTCTAGTAGTAGGTGATCAAGCGTTTCTAATATAATATGTATTTCTCTTATTATTTTCTAATGTATGTATTTTTGTTTTTTTAAATTATTATTTTCAAGATATAAATAAATCAATATTGTTATTTTTTTTTACTAAGTAATCATTTAATCGAGAAAAATTGATTGTATTATTTATTTAAATTTATTGTTTTATCTGCAGTTATTTGTCATACTTTAAACATGGCAGTTGAAAGCAGGATCTTTATTATTAGATCTTTTTCTTTTTTGATTAGAATTGAAATTTAAATATATATATTTTTATTTAACATTGAATTTTGTATGTTAATTATAAAATGCTATAGATAACTATGGAAAGAAATATAATGTATAAAATAATTCCAATAAAAATAATATGGATGACTATTGTAAATAAAATTTGTGTGGTAGACAAACCTCGATTTTAAAAGTATGTTTATTGTAAAATATAATAATAAGTTCGTTTTTAAGCTATTATTTTATAAAAAGAAACACGAAATAAATTATTTTAGATCTATACTCTATTTTTTTTGTATTTATAACCCTTCATTAAAAACTCTATTTTAAAATATAAAAGCAAAGTAATAACTATTTTAAATGATAATTAAATTTATTCTTTTCGAGAAGTCGTAACTGAGCATTTCTATGTTTTACGGCCAATGAAATAGTAATTTGAGTATCGTAAATGCCGTCTGTCTTAGATTGGCGGACATCATACCATTTAATTACTGGGGGGACCGAATAATTGGCGAGTCGCCTCTAACGGCTACGTTTTACGGCCAAATTAATAGATTCTCACTGCATCCCTCCTAAACCTCAATTTGATCTACAGTTATATATAACAATTTAATTTAGATATTCTAGCAATTTTGCTTTTCTTATTATATAAATAAAAAGTCAATAGTAATCAATACACTTTTTAATATAAATAGCGTCACTCTGTATCCCGCACACAGCAGGGTAGACAAAGGGAACCTAGTGTTGAAACACTCCGTTCCCTACTTTCTGCCGAATGCTCGTGCTGCAATGCGTTGTTTCGACACCAAAACGAAGTTATGCAAATATAAATTAAAATAAATATTTATTTCCTCGAATGGGTCTCCACAACGCCACCTATAAACAAATATACATACATACTATTATAAACACATTACCCTCCATTAAGAAAGTCGGGTACATTACTAAAATATATAACGAAGCGTGGTGTAATGTAACCAGTTCTAAAGAACAATGAAATAACTGACTGACATACGCTAGGTTTGCGTAAACTAATTTCAAAGTTTTCCTTTTAATGTATTGTAATTAATTCGAAAAGTTAAAGCGCGTGTTTCTGAAATACATCTCTTATAAACTTTATAGTATGTCAGAAGGTTATGCCAGATACTAGTCTTAATTATGTCAGCGGTATGACTGCTGCCATGAGGAATTTTAGTTTGTAGAGAGGTTATTAATGAAGGAGTTGAAGACGGGAACTTCTAAATTACCTAGTCACATGTAACTTTGCTGCGTATAAAGTATTATTTATTGGGATTTATTATTTTTAGGGTTCCGTAACTCAAAATGTAAAAACGGAACCCTTATAGGATCACTTTTTTGTCCGCCTGTCCATCTGTCACGAAATCGTGTAGATCTACGTCGTACGTAAAATAATATTAAATATTCTAATAGGTCCCTTAAAGCACAGGAAAAATCAAGATTCTTTCTCAATGCAATCAAAAAAGATGAACATTTATGCATCGATTTTAAAGCATTTGTCATTGTCATGGCATCAAAACTTATAGGATACTTATCTATGATCTACAATTATGAAATTTGGCAGGAAGTCAGTACTTACAATAAGTAAAAGAAAAGTCCAAAAAGTGAAAATATTTAGGTATTTTCTCTGGTGTCGAGGCAAAGCACGCTGTTTAGTTCCGCCACTCAACACGCAATGCTTCCAGAATTTGGCGGAAAGTGGGGACTTGAGTTCTTTAATACTAGACTCCCTCTGCCTAACCTGCTACATGCGGGATACAGCGTGAAATTGAAAAAATATATATAAAATAAAAAATCTAGATATATATGTGGCGTTATGCAAGTGGTACATAGTATTTAAAGTGATATATTAATATCTTAGTTTATTTAAAACCTAATATAATACTAACTACGTATATAATAGATTCAATTTACGTTATTCTGCATTCAAAATAGCGTAGGAGCGTCACGATCGTGAATTTGAATTAATCTTTTACAAAGCCGTGTTAGTAGTTGAGGATTAAGCCCCGTGTTGCTATAATAAAATGCAAATTGACACAGATTTAATCCCGACTTATGGCGTTAAGTCCAATAACTGTTAATAATCCACATGACAAATGCGATCCGTCGCCCGTACCTTTGTTAATAGACCTTAAAAACGATAAGTATTAACTATAATAAGGTACAATCTGGTTTTTTAAGTATTCTGCCATTCATTTATTTTACAGATCTGCGATGCGTTAAGGAAAAATAATATTAGTCATTATTAATAATATATTTCAATATAGAGATTAATAGAGATATTTGGGGCATGTCTGGCCCTGGAGTCTACCTCCGGAAACCCAAGGTAGTGATGACTGGATATCATTGATAGAAGTTGGATACTTTTTTTATCAATTACTCATTTCCAATGAAATAATAAAGAGAAGAATTATCCAACATAATGTGTATAGTTCTAATAGATAAGCAAACACGTATTAATTAAACTTTTTTAATTTGAACATTCGAAGTAAGGTGTTGACGCCTCGAGGCCACTCTGCCTCATCGAGATAGCTCTTTCTGAATTTAAGGATCTCGGCCGAGCCCTCTGATAAGCTCCAGATTTAGCGCTGAGCGAATTTGTTCGGGTAATTTACTTTCCGAGTTGTGAAGACAATAAAAGTTGGCGAAGGTTTTACTTTTGAGTAGCTTTATTTTGTTTTGTGTAATGAAGACTTATTTTACAAGTCAAATTCTGTTTTTGGAACTTATTTTTCGTTACACTTCAATAACTTTATGTGACAGTAGTATTTTTTTTCTATCGAGCGAAAATTATTAACAATTTTTGGTCTTAGATATTGTTATTTCATATATAAAATTATTTTTACTTGATTTTACAGCAGATGTTACAATATTTCATACAAATATCATAGAGTTGATACATATCTATGATTTAATTGGCATTTTTTAATTAAAATTGCAAAAAAACACACTAAGCATTAAAACAAAATTGTAGGCATTTTACAAT
Source organism: Heliconius besckei (assembly GCA_018249835.1). NCBI lineage: Eukaryota > Metazoa > Arthropoda > Insecta > Lepidoptera > Nymphalidae > Heliconius > Heliconius besckei. The sequence continues at coordinate 8,387 of DWNA01002519.1, forward strand.
CAATAATTCTCAAGATATAATAATAAATATATTATTTATCACTTTCCCGATATCGAACACTAGACTACGATCGCGTCAGCATTAATGGCACGTGTCAAGGCGAGTTGGAGCTGTCACCGCCGCTCATCTATCAACCCCATGTGACTGATCCACCCTGCGTGAAATACTATGATACCTACACAAATTGATTATGTATGTCTCTCCTTAAGGATAGTGACACTTACGTAAGCTTCTTTTTTCAGCTTCACCCTGTAGCCCATATTGCAGGGTAGGCAGATGGAATCTAGTGTTAAGGCACTCCGTTTCGCACTTTCCTATTCAACCTCTATGTACAAACAAACATATTTACCATGTGAACTAAAAAAAGTTTCTATAACGTGAAAAATAAAATAATTAAAACTGTATTTTTCTAAAATTTTTATCACATTCAGGTTCATGAATATTCCGTAAAATTATACTGTACAGTTTTATATTTTATTTACAAATCAAACTATGGTCCTATTAAAATAAAATTTCAAATTGTCATATGGAATGAAATTTTTATATTAAAACAAAAAGTAATTGGCACTTTTATATTATATTTATAAAAAATATATAAAAACTGGTTTGGCGCTAACGGTAGCCATTGTCCTACTGTTTAATTTTGTTCTTTGTTTATGGCGTTCCAAACGTGCCACTTGACGACTTACGACTTCGCTAGGCGTAATCTTAATAGATTGATAATTTTACTTTTGTTTAATCTCCCCCATTAAATGTTTTATTCCCTTATATGCATTTTTATATAAATAATTTTTAATGTTATGTAAATAACTTAAAATTAATATAATTTTGAAATCACTGACAATCACTTTTATTAAAAGCTTTTATTTAACTTGCAATGTATGTATGTGGGTTCGGGTGAAATCTTTGAGCTCAATTTTGAAGTAGATATCTTCAACCGATGGAGCTGAAATTTTGTATACACGTTTACTTTGGATGACAATGCACGATAAAATATGTGACGTCATTAGAAAACTAATATGGCGGACCATGCAAGACGGCGGAATTGTTATTTTTAATGTACTTATACAATATGTCGCGTTAATAAATATTTAATTAAATTGAAACTTTAAAAATTTAATCTTAGCAGATTTTACATAATTAAATTAGCACTAGTATATTTACACAAGTAAATCGAGCGACAAGCTTTTATGATCATATCAATTGTGTACAATGAGGTTATGAGTTGATAGTTAAAATTTAAAAGACAAATGTTATTTTCTCCTTTTTAGAGCGATTAAATAAAAGCTTTTTCTTAAAATGATTTTTTGCTTATAATTTATTTATATCTATAATAAAATTAAAGTAGGTACAAATTAAAATTAATTAAAATATTATTTATTTCTAATGTAATATATTGTGTAAATATACCTTTATTTTATTATAGGTTAAAGCTTGTCTTTTTACTGGATCTCTTTTTTACATGTAGGAACTCTATAAATGTATAGAGTTATCTTTTATGTACCGGTCAATTTCCTTCGAGTGTTTTCCGTACAACGTGACATTGGCAAAGTGAATTGTGCCCAACTGGCACGCTCGCACTAAAATATTTAAAATATATCAGATAATTTCTGAGCTTCCCTTTCGTTCAGCTGACTTAAGCAGTGTTCGTTTTGCTTCATAAGCTGAAGTCGACACGCTGTGCACTTCACAGCGTACTGGTATATTACGTCCTTTTTTCTATACAGTATTACAAAAAATATATTATATGTAATTTTATTTATGAAAAATACATAAAATTTTCATAAATAAAGAAGGGATGTAGAGATGAAAATATTACACAAATATCAAGCGTTGTTTAAATTAAAAAATATTTACGACACAGCCCTCTTATTCTTACAAGAGAACTTTTCAAGTGGCCCTGCCGAGGTAGGGTACAAAAATGAATAATTATTCTGTCTCATGAAAAAAATCACTTCGCCAAGTAATGAAAACTCGAGCTGATGTTCTCGAGAGGTGAAGTTCCGGTCCGACGGATATTACGGCAATATATTTCAATTACACATAAGAAAAAGAACAAGTCGTTTGAAGTAGCTGAAAGGCCAGATTACAGTCGTGGAGGAAATAATAAGGAAGACCCGCTAACGAGAGAGACGATAACTTTTAGAAAAGAAAACGTGTGCATTGAATGGGCGATGTTCCGAAGTAATTAAATTCTGTTTTGTATTCTCAGGTGCTTACTTTTTTATATTGAAGGTAGTTTCTTTAATATTTTATTTTTTTGGATCTATTGAAAAGACACATTGGAATTAGAGACAAATATTTTTTTACGCTCGTTATGTGTGATTGTGTGGACATAACGGCAATGGGAAAAAGAAGCTTTTACTAACATTTTATCAAACATCTCTGGCATTAAAGGAACGTATCACTCCGTTCCCCACTTTCCGCCGATTTTGTGAGATATCTCTCTAATGTAACATACCAATAAAATATTGTTATATTTGGTTAATGTTATTCTTTTTATCATATATATATATTTTACTCCTAAATATTGCAACCCACCGCTGTGTCTTAACTTTTTAGATTAAGATGATAGAGCGATACTAAATTAGGCAATGATTAATACAATTTGTCGCAGTGACGGTCTTTTCCATAATATTATACCAATTTTGTTTTATTAATTAACTATACATATATATATATGTTAAATAAAAAAAACAATTTTATATATTTTACCTCAGAATTGTTAATGTAAACCGATTTATTTATTTTTTATTTGAAAACGAGTCCATAAGAAAACTATATAAGTCTTAAATTTGCATTAAGCATGTGTGCGACAAATGGACGAATAACTTAATATCACGACAACCGATTTCGATTATTTTTTTTATTGGAAAGGACGTTACTTAAAGGATAGTTCGATGAAAATAGGTTTTGATTATGAAATCCATGACATAATAAAGGAACTCGTCATTTCAGCTTACTGTTTAAAGTCGTTCCTATCGTTAAAATATATTTTCTATATGAAAAATTAAATTATTAATTTTGATAACAAATATCAACATTCTAATATTAATAACAGCAAACTTGTATGTATACGAGTATGTCTAGTTGTAGCAAACTTGGTATGACTAGGAAGATTTGTGCGACTCACCGGAATTTAATTACTGGATGAGCGTCCACCATAACGACGCAAAAATATTTATTG
>DWNA01002520.1:0-11572 GCA_018249835.1 Heliconius besckei
CGAAGAAGTGGAAATATTAAATATTTAATTTCCTCGGGTGGAAAACGAACCTACGACTGGTCGCGTTTACAGTCACTTGGTTATGCCCCTATGCCACGTCTGGCCTTATAATTAATCATAATAAATAAACTTGTAATAAGATAAGTAATCCAAAAAAGTACTGAAAAACCACAGAAGCTTTTATTCTAATAATATTGAACGTACATAACAAAAGAGGTGTAGCATTAATTTAAATATTTATTGAGTAGATAAGAGATGATTATAGTTTACTCGATTCTTACGTGCGTCCTATATGAATGGCTTCAAACCTTATCTATATTAGATTTACAATTTGTTATTTATAATTGTAAGTCTTCTATTAAATTTAAAATAAATGAAAATAAATTAATAATAATAATTATTATTATATAAGTAAAAGTTACTACTTTATAGCTAGTATTATACAATTTACATGTAAAGAAATAAATACAATTAAGATGAGAATGAAATCAACAGCTAACAAACAACTGGTAAACACGTCAGATATTTGATATTACAACAATCTCAGCAGGTTTCGAAACTGGTTCGTTTTTATGTAAATTTTATAATAACCAATAATTGTATAATGAACATGTAATCATATTTAATAAAACAATGATAAAAGCGATTAATAACTTGAAAAATGAAGTCACAATGTTTCTTGTAAGCATAGGTAATTTTGTGTCGAAGCAATAAATTAAGTTTAAGTGGTAATTATCTTAATTCATTGTTATTTCATTACCAACAGAATTCCTTCGAGGCCAGTCTTGGCGCAGGGGCACAACTAGTGATTGTAAACGCGACAAGTTGTGGGTTCGATTCTCACTCGAGAAAATTAAATATTTAATATTTTCATTGTCTTCGCTCTGGTATCAAGGCAAAAGTGCAGCGTTCAGTTCCGCCACTTAACACATAATGCCTTTACAATTTGGAGAAAAGTGGGGAGCTAAGACCTGGGGGAAAAAAACCTGTTCAAATTATAGAATAAAATGTTAAAATTGTCGCGATACACTTGAACAGATGGCTGTTTGAAAAAATGACTATGGCCAAAAGCATCAACCTTATAAAGCCGATAAAAGAAAAAAAGGAGGGATACAACGAGTACAATGCGGTCAACGGCCACAAAGTCGTGGATGCCATAAATTTACCTGTATAGAGATCCGCAGGTTTATTTTTAGGATTTTTCTTACTTTTAAATATGCTTAAATAGCTTCCCATGTCGCACACAGCAGGGTAGGCAGATTCTCTCCTGGTGTTAAGACACTCCGTTCCCCACTTTCGAGTGCGGAATTCAACGCCGCGCTATAAGCCATTGTTATATAATAGAGAAATGTTCAAATATAACTTTAATACAACTAATTTAAGAAAACATTTATATTTTTTATATAAAGTATAAAAATTTGGACGTAGCGAGATTTGAGAGAGACTTGACCCTCACTACATTCAATTTGTTATGCGTTTTGTAAACATATTTTTAATAGAACTTCTATGGGACTCACATAAACGTGAAGGTATTCTTTTTAACTTCTATTTAAAGTCTTATTGTATTGTGCCATAAAATCTGATAATTGAGCCCATTTACAGATTTAGGTAAGCATGGTACCTGTCCGGTGGTAGAATCTATTATTATAACAAATATCAGTAATAAAAAGTGTTAAAAAACACAAGAACACAAAAAGGTGACATGAATGACTTCTAAATACTTTAAAAAACCGATCAAGTGCGAGTCGGACTCGCCGACCGAGTTTCATACCTAATTCAGGATCAACGGAATTTAGATTATAAACCCTTTAACTACGGGTCTTTACATCGCCTGTATAACTAGTTCTGAAATTAATTAAATTGTATTATGAAAATATGAAATTAAATAAAATGAAAGTAATTAAATAATATATTTTATTACTTAATCTCGCGACAAACTCTTAAATTATTTAAATCGTGTAATGCGTAATATAGGTCGCGTTATAGGTTGATAATAAAAGTTGTAAATGAAAAGTTTATTTTATTCTGTTTTCGAAAACCATATTTTACTAACTTTATTTTTTACTCATGTTTATTTTAGTTAATATATAATAGGAATATTTTTCCTTACTCTAAAACCACCTCTAAAAATTCAAACTGCAAGTTCAATGACCAAAAGATCATTGAATATGCATCAACATCAACATCTTGGATAGCTTAGGTTATCATTGTTTTATGGGATACTTCAAATAAACTCTATTTTTAACTTAATAGAATATTGAGTTTATAGTTTTGAATTTATATTACAATTTAATTACAGCTAATTACTTACTAATTAAATTACTCTCATAAGCAGCCCGTAATCCTCTGGCTTTGCCCAATATTTTTTTAATCATCGTTCTATCGTGCTGCTTAGTGCTTACACAAAAATACATGCAACTATTTGCTACAATTGAAAACAAAGACATTTTTAAGATGTTTTCCCGCTTCAGGATATCGAGGCAATGCCTACTAATTATGACAAGTTCAAGAGTACCTAGTTACTTTGTCCTCGGCGAGTAGTAAGTATTTATTATTGCAAAACCATTGGATAGTATTGACATTTATATTAATGTTGCTCAAGATATTTATCATTCAGGGAAAAGATTGCTAAATATTAAATTTTTACGTCCTAATTTGACCTTCGCAGCTTACGAATATTAAGTTGTCGTCGAATAGTAAATGGGTACTATGGGTATAATAGTAAATGGTAACTCTAGTGTAGTATGTATGCGTAAATACTGATTACCTAAGGAAATGAACTAGATGTATTTTATCCACCGCCAGCTTTATTTATTGCTGATGATATCCATTATCCAAAAACGGTCAGAAATGAAATTTTTAAATTTCCAGAAGCTAAATATATTTAATACTCGTATATGTCAATCTGTATTTGAATAACTCTAAAACATCAATGTATAGAAAACTTGGGACATCCAGACAATCTATGATATACTTATTATGAACATTAATACCTATTACATACTTTATCTAGGTAATGATTACAATTCCTAAAATGTACTTACGAGCCGCAAAATCTGTAGCAGCGGTAGTGTTTCCATGTGAGTGTTTCCAGGTCAGGAGTGTTTTCAAAAAGCGCATCTATCTCCACCTTAAAGGCCGGCAACGCACTTGTAGCTCCTCTAGTGTTGCACGGAGTCGTGGGCGGCTGTGATCACTTACCAGCAGGTGACTACGCTTGTTCACCTTGTCATTTTCCATAAAAAAAATATATATATAACTATCCGAAACATAAAGTCAGATTTTGTAGAAATATTTGTTGTACAATGTCCCAAAAGATTTGCAACCACCATCTCAATCACTTAGTAAAAGTAATCCTAATTGTTTTGAACCCTATCGTAAATGGGTGAAATGTCCTGGAACGGCGAGTGATACAAAAGGATCAAAATTTTCTTAAGAAATATAAAAACTTGAAGTAATAGACGTTTGATAAAAAATTGTGCCGAATATTAAAAAACAGAATGATAATTCAAACTAACAAAATAATAATTCGTAATAAAATCTAGTTCAAAATTTACACATTTATAAAAGTGTCCCAAAAAAAGTAACGTAAAAATTTTACTCTTTTCTTAAACTAATAACTAATAATTCGAAGGCTGTTTTAAGATAACAAAATAAAAAACTTTGTTCTCATTTTCTTAGAAATTAAATTATAACGAAACAAAATAGATATGTCATAATATCCGAATATTGAACTTACTAACTATATATATGACTTTTAATAATTATTATCATTTTTGTGCACGTTCTGAGCGTTTTCTTGATTTATAATTTATTTTAATCCAAAGTGTCCACTGTAAATGTCATACATGTCTACTATACATAATATTTCACTGATATTTATGTTTTGATTGTATTCTCTTTTTAGTCGTATTTCAAATATATAATTTGAATTTAAAAGCTATAGTTAAGTAAAAGAAAATATTTAATAACAAAAACCAGACTGACAGAGAAAAACAGACACACAAATGCTACTCCAAGCCTAATATGCTTTAAAATATTATCAAAAATAGGTAATACTGACGAATTGAACATCATTGAATTAATTTTATAATTGATACACATATAAACAAATCATTTCTTTACGATATAAAAATATTAGTTTCAACTTTTAAAATACATATGACATTACTAATCTTTGGATAAACCTTTCAAAATATAAAAAATATTATTTATTAGTTATTAGTATTGAAAATATAAATTATAGATATTAAGTTAAATTATGTTATACGTTAAAGAGAGCAAAAAAATGCAAAATAATATATTATCATTCACGCAGAGGTAGGTACATGGTTGTAGTCATCAACGTCATAAATATAAAGAACTATCCTCATTCAATCACAGTCGATTCTCAACTCTTATCAAAAGCTGATTCTTTTATTATTAATTACAACTAAATCTTTAATACATTATATAATTAAAATGAAGTTCTTTATGGTATACGTGTTTTTTATAAGCATCTTACACCTAAGGGCCGAAGAAGATTTTCTACGTAAGTACTACATTCTTAAATTTTATATAGTGCTTAATAAAAAAAAATATTAACTATTTAAATAATATTTACATTTTATAATACTTTTCTTTATAAGGTATCTATACAGGATAGTAATTTTCATAATTTTCATTAAATTTAAATAAGGAGATTTTATGGTTATTGTTTGTTTCTATGTATTTTTATTGCCTAAAAGTATTTATGTTTTGCAAAGAAATGTTTCAACATAAAATAACAAGCTAGCTTTTATTTTCTTTAGCTTCACGCCGTATACTGCACGTAACAGGGTAGGCAGAGGGAACCTGGAAACCACTAGGTTCCCATGTTCCCTTCTTAAGGTTTCCCAGGCTAAGACATTCCGTTTTTCATTAAGAGACTTCCATTACCGTGTTAAGCGGCGTAACTCAACGCTTTGAGCTTGTAGCCAAACACGACACACACGGGGAGTTGTGATACCTACATGTAACTTATAATCTCAATATAGGGTTCCCCTTAGATCGCAATGCCCACCTGGTACCAGTGTACCTGGAGGCACACAGTCAAAACCCTTCTGCACATTAAAAAATATTCATAAAATGTATGATGCCGAAAAGGCAGTTAGTAGTTAGGGCAGGTAGTTAGTGCCCGATCCTGGCTGAAATCTATATTGGACTCAGAGACTGTAAACTCTCAGCATTACCTGAGATCGATTTTTGCGCTCTTAAACACTACTCCTTTCCTGGTATAAAACATGAGCACACCAAGAGATCCCAACAATTTCCACGTTTCGATCGGATTTTCTCCTCAAAAGTTATTGGGATTAAATCATTAACAAATACAATATTTTAAATAAGCTCTTGAACACTTTCAAATATTTAAAAAAATAATTAATTTATTAGAATTTTTTAACTCATCCTATTGGCGTGTTCTATTGGCGTCAATGTACCTATTACTAAAGATATAATAATTATTCATATATATTTTTAATAATAGTTATTAATAATATTTTTTTGTGATAACTCACATACAATTATTATACCATCGATAATATATATTTACATTATATGTTAAGGAGCAAAAAAGCTTATGCTTTTATGGATTTACATTGGCTACCTATATATTGGAAACTAGTTTTTTAGCTTTAACCGCAAAGAATAATTAATTCGACCGCAAATTCGCATTTATTTCGACGCATTTTGTAAAAAGACAGTGTAAAACAGTAATAAAAAACAATGTAACATTAAAACTTTATTACCATCATTACGATGTATATAAATCTTAATAAGCTATTAGTAGTTTGAAATATTAGATAATATGAAAGAAAAAATATATTTTTTAGCTTCACGCTGTCTCCCGCATATAGTAAGGTAGGTAGAGGGAACCTAGTTTTAAGACACTCCGTTTCCCTTCCTTTCGCAAATTTTAAAGGTATAGCGTGCTAAGTCGCGGAACCCTACGACGTGCTTTTAAAGCGTCATTTTAAAATTATTATTTTTTAATCTTCGTGAAAAAAAACAGTAAAAATTAAGTTAAATTTTAATATATTCCAAAGTTTACATATACAAACCAACTCTACGTCTATGTTATTTATTACCTTTCGTAATTATTAGATTTTTTCTCGTACCTCTCTAGAAAAAATCTAAATATGTTGTACACGATTAAGTATCTCATATCACGTATTTTCTTAGAACACTGTCAAAGCAATATAAAGTAAACAAATGATTTACTGAGAACAAAGTGATTCTTTATCATCAGTTGAATTTATTTAACCGAGTTTTTATTCCAAGTTTACATAAATAAAGGTGAATTAACTTAAACTACATTAACAAGGCGTAGGATTGTTTCGCAATATAAACTAGAAATAAAATAGAATAAAAATATTTCAATTGATTTGCAATGTTAATAACGCAGTGAAGGATAATTTTCAATTATTTTGCTTTACAATTCTGATTTTTTATTTAATTCCATTTACTATTAAAAACTTGACAAAAAATGTAGAGCAAGAGGGAAAAGTTATATAAACAAACTTAAATTTGTAAATTATAAATACTTATATTTTTTTAAACTTTAATATATAAAATTTTCTAGGTATTTACTCGTACTCGTACTTGATTAATGTATAAAACCGATCTATATAACCGATTATGTAATATTATAATAATCAATTCTTGTTTATAATATTTGATAATTTCAAAAATATTTATGTATATAGGCAGGCAAGGTCGCATTTTTTTTAAATATTATAATTACTTGCGTAGTTCTATAGGCCTTGTGTGTATTGGTATATTAAAAACAAATACTTCCATTGGTAAAGTATGAATAAATTATCTTACAATAACTTTTGACAGTGACAGTCAAACTTGTAAGTTCTAACATAATGAAATTATAATTTTTTTGAACCTGTTTACTAATATAATAATCTGTACCACTTTAAAATATGATCATAATTATTCAAAGTTTATTCGCTTCAACTATTTTAGAACTGCCAACCTGTTTTCCCAGAATATTTATTTATTGCCGCTGCTTGTTTTTTTTTCTTGCATAATTTGATATAACTTTTAAAAACTACATGTTTTTAAGTAAATTCTGATAATTCTCGACAAATTACAAAAAACAAATCGATGAATTCAAAAAATATATCAAAGACCATAAGAAATATATATTCATACTTTTAAGCATGTTATCTTGTGGTATAGTTTTTATAATTAATATTGGTTTTCATTATTGGATTCTGGCAAGCTTCCGTTAACATATAGAGACACTTCTTTCCCCATTCTGGAGGTATTGCGTGTGGAGTGGCGGAACCAACGTCACCCAAAATGTACCAATGTACCAGAAGGCAGGGTAGGTTTTTTACCGGTTGTTATGTATCAATTTCATAAATAGACTCATCTCTATGTAGTAGACAAACTGGAATTTATTAGAACTCAAGTTGGCCTTAAACTAGCTGTCTAATAAAGACCTCGTTTTAAGACCTCAGAAGGGAGAAGTCATGAGACGCGACTCCCTCACTGACCAACAAGTAGCAATGCAGGCTATGATAGTTCACATTTAATCAGCAGAAGATAGAGCACGTTTGTTACCGGTTGTTTTGTACCAATTTCATAACAGAGTGAGAATTACTTAGAATTTAAATTAAATAAAGAACTCGTTTCAAAAACCAAACTTCGTGCTCCTTCAGTATTCGAACAGATATGTACTAATATTATCAAATTACTTATAATAAGTTTTGCATTGATAACAACAATGTGTTCAATGACAGCTATAACCTAGCAAATTCGATCTATCATTATTAATATTATCAATCGAGAAAAATCTATTGATTACATCCAATACTGATAAAGCTTTTTACAGTATTATCGACATATTAATAGCAATACGTCATATTTTATCGATCACGTTTCAACACGCATATTGCCACTAGTAAAAGTAAACACATATATAAAATATGCAAATGGTTTAAAAATAAAAACCTAAAGCAGTAATGGCTCAATCGAGTAAATATCCTGTAATTTTTACTAGATTTTAATATTATCTATTAAAACCTAATAATTTTACTCAAAATGTAACTTTTTCGTAATAAATTATTTATTGAAATGAAAATTAAAAAAGAATATTCTAACATGAAAATTTAAAAGCATTATATAATAAACTTTTTTAAATTTTAAGCTAAAATCTTAATAACAAAGTTCTTATGATACATTTACATGCCAAGCCTTGGCAAGCGTCCACGGGCTCCAATTTCCAAAAGTTTGAATGCCATTAATAAGCTTGTGAGTGTACTCTTTAGGAGGCAGCAAAATATTCATATTCATAACTGAATATTTTATAACTTTGTATTTCAGCTGACTACATCCATCCATGCTCAATGAATGACCCCAACCTTGAAAATTGTGTGAAGGAACAGATTCAAGGTAGCCTTAAACACTTCACAAAGGGAATACCTGAATTCGAAGTGAACTCAACGGATCCAGTGAACTTGGATGATATAATTATAGATGGAAATGGGCTCTTATTAAAATTTACAAATGCTCAAATGCATGGACTAAGTAACAGCAAACTTTCTCAATTTAAGTAAGAATATTGTTCTATAATATATTCCTTTGGTAAGCTTCATTGTTTTTTAATGAGAGGCCATCATGGCGCCGTGAGACAGAGTATGCTATGAAGCAATGGTTATGGGTTCAATCTTCATTCACAGAAAATAATTCTTTTCATTTTCCTGTTCTGGAATGCGCCACGCTTAACTTCGAATATAGTAGAATAAGATAAAAATAAAGACTATCTGAATTAAGTATCAGTAAGAATAGTAAATAAAAGTAAATTAATGAGTTGTAAGTTTATTTATACTAAGTCGAATTTTTAAAATGTCAAACATTGTAATCGATATTCTGCTGTAAGTGAGGATGCTAATGATATGATATTAAAACTTGTCAGCTTGTGAATTTAGATAACTGTAACTGTATAAGGGAAGCATTTATTGTATGCAAATTAAACCATTGTGTATTGATTCAAGAAAATGTTTGCAGACTTGAGTTAGGCGTGGAGGAGGAAAACTTTAAAATAGGAATTATCGCAAATCTCAGTTTAACTGCTCAGTACACTGCCGAGGGTCAAATTCTAATTCTGCCTATAAGAGGAAAAGGAGATGCTCTCGTTGAATGCTGTAAGTGTATTTACTATTTATCTATTAACTTTTTTAAAATCCATGCTGATATGCTGACGAGAAGCGCCTAATGTAGGTGTCTTTAGTTTTTATTTTAAATTCAATAAATATGTCATCATCTATCTATTTAATATTTATATGTATACACTACAATGGAGATGCTTAGTCTTAATAGTATTTACAACTAAAATGTTTAAATAAATACCTATTAAAAACTTTTTATTCCTCATTTTCTATTTCTCATAGAAGTGCGCTATTGTGTATGGTTTTTTTTATTATACCAGTTTTTTATAACAGTTCTAACAATATATAAATAACTATTGCTATGTCCTTTAATTTACACGATCGAACATCCCTACATAATATATGCATATTCAGAGTCATACGACAATTACGGCTTTGTTATAAGTAAACGATACAATTTAATTCTATTCATAATATTCATACGAATATAAAATAAAATTGAAACATTAAAAAATACCTGTAGTATATACTATTAATAGCATAATTCTTAAAATATTTAACATATTTTAAATCACCATAATAATTACAGAAGCAACATAAATCATATTAAAATACGACAAGAGAAAGATTTATTGATATTTATTTTGTGTCAGGTAATTTTTATTAGTATTTTAAATTTGATATATTAATAAGCAAAAATATAGTCGTTTCGAATAAATAACAATAGTATATCTTATAAATAACAATAATTTAATGACATAGAAAAGATTTTCATTTATCCCATGCTATATAAAACAGTAGATAGTAAATCTTATAAATGTTAGGTAATACATGTACCACGTAAATAAATTACAATATCAAAACAATTGGAGTTTGATGTTTAAAATAGAAGTTTGAAGAGAGGTTGGCCATATTGGAATAACGTCATAAAGATATTTTTTATAAATTGTCTAAATTTCATACTTACATATATTATAACCATCTTATTTTTTTCATTTTTAGCATTTAACTAATATTATATTAAGATTTTTTTTTGTTTTAGATGGCATCGAAGTAGAAATTACGACTAAGTTGAAGCATATAAAAGGGAAAAATGGTGAACATTACAAACTGTTGTCGCCCACTTACAAATATGATATAGAATCTACTACATTCAATTTCCAGAATTTATTTGACGGCAACAAACAATTATGTAAATTATTTTTGTTATTTTTAATAATTAAGTAAAAATATAACTATAATTGTCATTTATAAGTAATGTTGATAGTATAATGAAAGAATTTACAAAATGTGACTGTAAACGTGGATTCTGGATTGGTTCTGGATTCGATCCCCACTCGAGGAAAGGAAATATTCATTTAAATTTATATTTTTATGTATTCGTTCTGGCAAGGCAAAGTACGTTGGGTCCCGCCAATCTACACAGTGCCTCTAGAATTCGGCGGAAAGTGGGGAACGAAGTGCCTTAACACTAGGTACCCTCTGCCTACCCTGCTGTGTACGGGATACAGCATGAAGATGATTTAATTTTCATTTTTGTTTATATAATACGTTCACCCTCTTATTTCATTTACAGCTGAAACGACACATAAGGTTGCGAATGAAAACTGGAGACAAATTATGGACGATCTGGCCCCGCCAGCTATAAAGCAGATCGTGAAGACTATTGTGAAAAATATTAATAAGTTCTTCTCCAAAGTAACAATTGGACGTATTTTTAAAGGATATAAGCCAAAAGCTTAAACTGTGATAATAATGTTAGAACAACTTAATTATTAGAACAACTCACTTAAATGTGTATATGAAAACATATAAACGCATACGACTCTCGAATAATTACTTAATTGTTATTGATAAGAAAGAATCTTTACACAATTAATGAATAAATAAAGTTTTTTTTTTATATTTCTGTTATAAAATATATATACATATTTTAATTAACTTTACCAAATTAAATAATATTTTGTCTGTGTTATAGTTTTAAGTAAAATTTAACCTTTAAAATCAGACATACCTTTATTAACTAAGGTATTATCCAATATTAAACCATATAATTTATATAAATATTCTTAATATTATTATGTTTATTCAACTTTTTTTATAGCTTGGTATAAAGATTTCTGAAGAAAATTCTTATTTTATTTAAGGTGGATCAATCAATCCTTACGTCCGTCTGTCTAGTATAATATAGGTATTATGTAGTTGGTACACACTTTTATTTTTCAAGACCTCTGAGTGAGGCAACAACTTTATAAAATACTAAATATAAAATATATTTTTATTCTGTATTATTATATAACACACGAAGTTGCGCTGTGACTTGTTTCAGCAGAATTATAATAGAGCGACAATACTTGACGTTTAATTAGAAAAATGATTTTTTTTATTATAATATTCAAAATAATTTATCTATACCAAAAGAATAGCAATAT
>DWNA01002521.1:0-11571 GCA_018249835.1 Heliconius besckei
TAGCCATTGTATCATCAATATTAGTTTTTTGCATTTTATAACCTTTAATCCATCTCATTTGGTTCCACATATCCAAAGATGAAGTTGATTCTCCTATAGATGTACAAAACCTATTCCACGATTCTATTTGTGCTCTCCTAAGGAGTTTTTGGAAACTTTGAATTTTTTCTTTTAGAATTTCATAATTTCTGGGAGTTGGATTGCGACGAAAATTTCCAAGGGCTATGCGACGCACAGCTACCGCCCTGCTCAATTTTGATTTCCAATAAGATTTTGGTGTAAATTTGTCCGACGGCATAAGACAACATTTAAAAAAGGGGATGAACTTTTCAGCTGCCTTATTAATTAAATAACCAAAATTATTATAATCTTGTTGAATATCGTCAGTGAAAACAAAATTTGTAAATAGTGTTTTAATATAGGTTCTATAACCACACCAGTTAGCTAATTTAAAGTTTCGCATAGTTAAAATAGTAAAATAATATGAATGTAGTAGGTATGTATGAATGTTATAACATATAGAATGGAACAATAAATAAAATTATGTAAATTGGTAATTTTAATTGTAAAGGATAGGTAAAAAAATAATACAATTAAAGATTTATTCGCAACCACATATAAGTATTTGAAATACCAAATTTTATGTACATGTTTATATGGTGTTCAACATTTAATATTTTTATTTTTTATAGAATATTATCATCTACTTAGGTAAGTTTTACGGCTTGTATGGCGGACATGAATAGTTTATGGTTAGTCCAATGGTATTTGCTTGCTAAGGGACGGTATTTGAAACCTTGTTCTAATTCCATAGCACAGTTATCTGTAAAAAAATATAATGAAAACTTTATAAGCTCGTCTTACTTTTTGATCTGATTAATCAAAATAAAACATTATTTTGTAAAAGCAATAAAAATAATTATAATTTTAATAGGAATCTAGTGTTAAGATGAGTCATTCCCATTAAAGCACTGTTATTTCCCACTTTCCGCCGAATTCTCATTACCAGAGCGAGGAAACGCAAATATTAAATATTTTATTTCGTCGAGTGGGAATCGAACCTAACCTAGCCTAATTCCCAGTTTTCCTCTGTCTATCCTGCCATGTGCGGTATACAGCGTGAAGCTAAAAAAACTATTGGAATTTGGCCCTTACCTAGTACCTGCCCAGCGAATTACATTATGGTATTAGGTTATTAACTAATATTATATAATTGTAGAGGCCGAATTCAATTGATGCTTTCTCTAAAATTTATAGGTCTGCAAATTTTTGATCACATAACTTTAAAAACATCCTCACTTTGTATTTTTTTCTTTCAAGTTAATGTAATAACATTAGGCTGTTCATTTTTATGATGTTATAATGTAAATTATATTAATTATAGAAATCCGCTAAAATTATAGAAATCCGCTAAAAACTACTTACTTCAAGTTTGTGTAAAAATAAACGACGACGAGGACGAGGCGAAAGAGGTAAGTAAGTAAAGACCATAGCGTTTGGCGCTCCGTTTTCAGTGACTAACCCGCTAGAAATAAAATGTGAAGTTAAGCTATAGATTTGTTTATAATCTAGATTTTTGATTCTTTTCTCTTTATTTCTTTATATTCTAAATAAAAAAAAGTTGTTGGCGCGATGAAGAGTCGAGTCACTTTTTTTTGTGGCGCATAAATGGTAAGTACAATTAAATGAGAAAACTACTTTGGAATATCCAAATTAATTTCTAAATCTTTAATTACCGTATGGAATTTAAAGCATGTAAGGGTTTGAAGGGACCATCCTCCGCCCACCATCGATCCCTGACTGCAGAAAACTTTTTCACATCTTCGACATCTACAGTAGAGTTGGCATATTTCTTGCATGTTATAGAAAACGACACAATATGTGTTTTATTTGTTCTGTAAAAAATAAGGTAAATAAAATTTACAAACGGAAAAAAATTGTTCAAAAATAAGTAATTTAGTTAAATACTTGTTTCTTAAGAACTCTGAAGTAAATATATATACATAATATCTATGAATTAAGTGATTCTATTTTAACAACAAATTATTTGTAGTAAAATAAATAAATAAGTTAAAAAAAAATTCTTTCATTATTCGTAATTCAAATGTAAAAAAATTTTTTTTTGTTTTTAGTCATTTTTTTCTTTCATATTATTGCGCTGTCATCAAACCTTGATACGTACCTATGCAAAATTTTAAATTAATCCCACGTTTCAAAATCGGTTAAAGTCGCGTTCAAAGTTTCCTTTACAAACATTTAGGTATACGTCCGAAGCTCATAATAAAAGCGTTGTAAAAAAACGGTTAAAATTTATTATGATATTGTAAAAATAAATAAGTAAAATATTAATTACTTACAGATTTTTGTAGTCGATGATTTTGTACGACTTATCTAACAATTTAGAGGCCATTGTTTAAATTTTTGTATTTTATAACACATTCACTTGCACTTACTTTACTTCTGTCGATTCGTCAAGCATGTCATGCATAGAAATATCACTGTCTCTCATGTCATCTCAGCCGCGGCGGGGAAACCGTTGCAGTGGCGCACTCAGAAAACAGGAAAGTGACTAGTCTTTTAGTTTTTGAGGTACTTGAACTTCGACGTAGCTTCGACGATTCTTTGTGAGATTAGCTTTACCATCAGTATGTTAAGACAAGGGTGCGCGTTATTTAAAAAAACTTTGTGGAAGATGACAAAATCTCGGAAAAGACCTAAAGATCACATTCTTTCACTAAGAAAACCAAACGCTGATTGGTCGAGACAGCCTTTCGAAAAGGCAGAGTTATTTGCTAATTTTCTAAAGAGGCGTTAACACCTAATGATCCTGATCTCATAGACGCAGAAAGAGAAATTGATGATATCATGCCGACTGATAAACAAGTATCGCTATCTGTAAAGCGAATAACACTTGCGGAAGTGAAAAGATCTATACTTGGATATGTACATGATTCTTAAATCCAACCTTCAGGGCCATATGTTTCAAGTCAGGGTCGAGGAAAATCTATCATCTATCTTCCGCATGGAAGCTAGAGTCCCGCGGGGATCAGTTCTGGGATAATACCGGGTATTATACGCAGTCTATACTGGTGACCTGACTGACTTACGCTGATGATACGGCACTATTCTCAAGTCACAAAGATCCAAACATAGCGTCTGAAAAACTTCAAGAACATTTAGATAAAGTTGCAACTTGGTGCAAGAAGCAAAAAAATACATGTAACATTCACATTCAAAAGAGCAGACTGCCCACCAGTGAAACTGAAAGATATGATTTTACTTCAGCAAAAAACAGTAAAATATCTGGGAATGCATTTGGAAAGGAAGCTCACGTGGAAAGACCGTATCATGGCTAAAGAGAACAGGCAAATCGTAAATTTGGGGATATGTACTGCCTAATAGAGAGACAGTCATCAACTGTCAATAATAAACAAATAATTTGTAATAAAATAATAATATTGTAATTATAAATTGAGATATAAGCTATCCTCTAGTTGGATCAAACTGCACACAGTGTGCAAATTTGATTAAAATCGGTTCAGTAGCTTAAGAGTCCGTCGAAGTCATACAACGTTACACATTATTGAGATATAATTGACATATGTTCTTTTTTAATATAAATTTTATATTATTTTATGTGCAATAGTTCCCAATGTATGCACGGCATTTTTTTTCTTCAATTTTATACCTACTTCCTCCTTTTATTTTTGTAATTTAATTCATTGTTATCATATCAAAGTGGCAAAGAGTCTTTAATGGACCGATTTTCAAATTATTATCCAGTATAAAAAATAATTAATTATACTCGATTCACAAAGGCAAGAGATAAAAGGTAAACGTGTCAAAAAAAGGTTCTTTTACGTGACATGTTTGATGGAGTTATTATATTAGTGCATATTGCCTACTGTACAAAAAAAACACAAAATTTTCAATAGTCCTATAATAGGATTTAGAGTGATGTCACATTTTGGTAGTCCGTCATATTAGATTTAAATAAAAGCTTTTAATAAATTCATACAATTAAAAATTTATTCACAGTGACATACACAGTTGATATCTACATAATTTTGTATCTTGTATTCCTACAAATTGAATATAGTGTTCAACATTTTATATTTTAATTTAATGATTAAATATTGAATATAGCTGTGATCTACTTAAGTTTAACGGCTTGCGTGGCGTACATGAATAGTTTGTGGTTAGTCCAGTACCATTTATTTGCTAATGGACGGTAGTTGAAACCTCGTATTAATTCCACAGCACAGTTACCTGTAAAAATACGTAATAAAATTTAATAAGTATGACTTACTTTTTTATCAATCAATCAAAACTTTTATGATATATATATATAAAATTATCTACTTACTACGCTGTAGCATATTTTGGAGTTCCTTTTGCGATACAAATTTCTCATATTGATGAGTATCTTTTGGTATCACCCGAAAAATATCTTCACATAAGAATATAATACTAAATTGTGCAAATCTTGTTTTACTTGGTGTTGTGATAAAGAATTTCCCATTTGGTTTTAAAGCATGGACACACGATTGGACAAATAATTCTTGTTCATTAACATGCTCTATTATTTCCGAAGCAACAACAGCGTCATATTTTTCGCTGTTGCTAATAGCGTGCTCCTGTAATTATATAAATATTTTCTAATTTACAATAGAATTAATATAATAATATATAATAATATTAATTCAATTTTCTGGGATTTATTATAGCAAAATATTTGATTGGCTTAAAAACAAGTGTCCTAACCTTTTTATTATAAAGTTTTAAAATATAAGTTTTATTATAAAGAAGCACCTTTCTTTCAAATCCTTACAGCAATGCCATAAAATCAACTTAACATAAGAGCTAACTCACCTCTATGGTTGTAGAGAAATAAAAGGGGACATTTTCCTTTAAGTCTTTGTTTTGAGAAGAATGATATTTTGCAACACTAATTAGCTCTTCACTAGCATCAATTCCGATTACCTCAGCTCCTAGTTTAGCTAAGGCCTAAAACACATTACATTAATGAATAGTCAGCTTAATAGCGTTAGTGTTTTTCAACAGCTCTGTTGCCATAAATATTGTAACAAAGAAAATCTTTTATTTAATTCTACGTAACATTTTTATTGCAGTGTGATAGTTTAATACAATAAATTAAAAGCAAAAAATCTTTTTTAGAAAAAGTTTTTATTTAAACGCTCTAAGAAGAAAAAAAAATTTTTTTTCTTTTAAATGTTAACTATACTATGAATATTGTTACATACACTGCCATATATTTGACAGTATACTCTTTTGTATAAAGTGGTATATCTATCTACTCGTATATTTGTATGTTCTACCCGTTAAATCGTGTTCCCTGACATTATTAAATGGATAAAATTATTGTCATTGGGCCCAGGTGCACAAACAGGTGCGTTGTGGGTTCGATTCCATTTCATTTCTTCGCTCTGGTGTCAGGCAAGCGCGGCGTTGAGTCCCGACACTCAATACGCAATGCCTTCAGAATTCGGTGGAAAATGGCGAATGGAGTGTTCTTCTACCAGGCACAACCTCAGGCAAAGGGAACCTAGACCTAAGACCCCATTGTTCCCAGACCCTGCTGTGCGCAGTATACAGCGTAACGCTAAAGAAAATGAATAATATTTATTATTTAGTTTTATTTATATATTTATTTTGTTATAGTATATATAAATACCTCAGATAGTATTCCACCTCCGCAACCGACGTCTAGAATTTTTTTTCCTTTTAGAACTGAAGAAATATTTTCTTGTGAAGACTTGTTAACCAAACCGTCTACAATAAACGGGATTCTGTAATCGTTTTAGAAATATAATATACTAGCGGCCCACTCGTGGCTTTGCCTGCATCCTACCTATACAGGCATGAACACTAAGTGGCGGTTAAGGGGGAGTCGAGCTTAGGCATGTCGCCGTAAACAGAGTGTTGAATTATTTTAATTTTACATTTTCTCGAAAAGTATACGTCCAAATTATATGCTATAAAAGCCGAAGAATATTTTCATTAAATTTCCTTGATAATGAAATAAGTCTCGATCGTAAGTTTTAATTATAAATGTGATATAAAAATCGATGAAACACCTTACAATTTTCTATAATTTTTTGCCACAAAATGCTTTATTGTAACCTATAATTTATTATGTATCTATGAGTGTACTTATTTTTTAAAGTTTTTAATAAGATATTTTTTTTATCTTTTAAAAGTTATTGAATTACAAATTTTATGCCTACGTATATAAAATTAAACTCGTACTATACGAGTATAAGTCTGTTGTAAACTAGATTACAAATTTTAAAAAGTATTAAATTATAAAAACCAAAATTTTTATAATTAAAATTATAATTTGTTCTCTTTACACATGTCGTAGTCTATTTTTACTTTTCTCACCTGTTTATACGGCTTAAAGTTGTTGTCGATAATCGGTAACAAGTTAATATTTATACATATTGATTTAATAGAATACAGTTATTATATTTAATACTAGTAGACGCGCGCAGCTTCGCCCGCTTATTATCCTTAGGGGTGAATTCTAATAAACCGTGAAACACGTGTTCTATGAAATATTTTTAAGAGTGAATTTCAAATTTTAAAAGAATTGGTGCCAATTAAAAGGTTTTTTCATACAAACTTTCAACACCTTGGGTATGAGAAAAGTAAAAATAGACTACGACATATGTAAAGACAACAAATTATAATTTTTATTATAAAAATTATTACATTTAATTTTAATATCCAATTTCATTATTTTTATAATCCTTATATATGATTGATATTCTACAACTAAAACTAAAATACAAATTTCATAAATGAAATATATAAATTTGTACGAAATGTTTAATTACGACTAGTAAAGTTCTTTTGAATATTCAAATTACTTTAATAATTACCTTAAGATGTTTAAAGGATGTAAGGCTTTGAAGGGGCCATCCTCCGCCCACCATCCGTCCATGGCAGCAGAAAACCTTTTCACATCTTCGACATCTACAGTAGAGCTGGCATATTTCTTACATGTTATAGAAAACGACACAATTTGTGCTCTATTTATTCTGTAATAAATAAAGGAGATTATCACGCGGCAAACGCGACTGTTGTGGGTTTGATTCCCACTCAGGGGAGTCATTATCATTATTTTTATTTCTTTGCAACAACAAGAATATGTTTCCTAACTTCAAAAAATTGGCGGAAAGTGGGGGATGGAATGTCTAAACAGGTTGTTAGGTTCCCTATGCCCTCCCCACACATATCTAGTGAGATACAGTGTGAAACTGTAAAATATTAATTAATATATATTGAAATTTAGTAAAACAATATATTTTTATATTATATTGCGCCGTTAAAATATAATTGTTTAAATTAAATTATTTTATTTTATCAAAAAAATATTGTTAGTAACGTAAAATAAATATTTGATGATATTGTTTTTTTTTGCATAAACGAAAAAAAAAACACTTACACATTTTTATAAGCGAAGATTTTGTGCGATTTTTTTAACAATTTACTGGCCATTATTATTTTTATTATTTTACAATACGCCCACTTGCACTAATGTAAGATTCCTAAGAAACTGATTCCTAAGCTTGATATCGTATAAATAGGGTCTGTATCATATATGGGGTATATATATAAATAGGGTATGTATAGTTGTGGGGGTACATTTAATTCTTACGTAGCTTAGGTACGTGACGTGTTCACATATATCAACATATTTGGTTAGATATAAAAAACCTACCTTGTCAAAATAACTAACAATAGACACATAATAAATATACATATATGCATCTTGATG
The DNA here is from genome assembly GCA_018249835.1 of Heliconius besckei. NCBI lineage: Eukaryota > Metazoa > Arthropoda > Insecta > Lepidoptera > Nymphalidae > Heliconius > Heliconius besckei. The sequence goes on from DWNA01002521.1 coordinate 7,805, forward strand.
AAACTTGGAATTTATGCTCGTACACAGCTTAGGTGACTTGTATAGACATACAAGAATCAGCACCCTTACCTGCATCAAGCAATCGCAGCCACGATCAACTTCAAGGAGCAAGGAGAAGCTCTCCAGAAACCACGGATGACAAGAATAAGACGATGTCATCAGCAAATCGAAGGTTTATTAACCTTTTTTGACCAACAACAATACCCTTATCCTCCCAGCCGCTAGATTCCGGAATACTTCTAGGACACTGGTGACCAATTTCGGAGATAACGGGTCACCCTGCTTCACACCATTATTTATATTAAATACCGATATTTACCTATGAGTGTTATCTATAAGCGTATGTGGACATGTAATATCCAATAATATCCAACATTTAATTATGTAATATAAAGCCACATCACTTTTAGCAGTTTATTTTCATAGGAAGACAAAGTTTAAAATACTAATAATCTCTATCTCTATATATAATAAATCAGTAAAAATATTTTGTCTGTACATTACGTATTTTTGACTGAAATGGATAGAGGGATACTTAAAAAGAACAATAGAAACAATCTTGTCTGTCTGTCTGCATGTATGGTCACACTTATCTTCGGAAGTACTGAACCGAATTAGTTGAAACTTAACTTAACTTAAGTTAGTTCACCATTCGGTTTGTTTTTGAAAATATATAGCAATACATATCTATATTTATACTTATAATAAATCTGTATTTGTTTGTCATATATCTGTATTTTGAACTGACTTTCAAAACAAGGAGGAGGTTCTCAATTAAATATTTTAGATTCGATACTCGATTCATTTATTCGATTAATTATTTTGGATTATTCGATTCGATTTGTGTATGTTTTGTAATATGCAATCATTATACAAATAATATTATAAATCCTTACCCAAATCAATAATTTAACATTTAAGCCGGTTTCTGAACTAGTACATTAAATTATTCATTGACATCAGCACATTTGACTGTCAGTCATTTCTGCTCATCAAATCAAATCAAATGAATAATAATGTAGTTCACGCGGGCGAAGCCGCGGGTGGGCCGCTAGTTAATTAATATTAAAGCCGCAATCATTGTCATGGTCGTTTTTTTATATTTACCAGGAAACATTTTTTTTGTCATTTTATTTTAACATCTTTGTCCCCTTTAAATGATATTAAATATTTATAAGTTAACTAGAGACTTTTTTTGTAATTTTCTTCAATTAAAATATTTAAAAAAAAAACATATTGTGTAAAAAAATCGAAACGAGTTTTTTTTTTAAATAATTTGCGATTTTTTTCCTTACTCTATTGTTTTGTTTCTATTATATTTTTTTGTTAGTAGCTTGTGATTTTAATTGCCTTGAGATTGGCATTGAATAATAGCAGCATTTACTATGCAGATATAATTCTTTTATGGGACAGTGTGTACGCTTTTACAATAGGATCCCAGAAAACGTCAGAGAATTTTCTATATCACAATTTAAAAAAATTGTAACAAGACGACGTGAGTTTCAGCTTTGCTAAAATGATGTAGGTCTGGCGGCCCTGAGATCTTGGGCTATTAACTTTAGTAAGTGGTAAATTATTTGACGTTCAAAAAATGGAGCATGTAACTTCTTATTTTGAATAAAATTATTTGAATTTGAATATTAATGTAATGGGTGAGATGCTGGAAATGCAAGATTATCGACGAAGGAAGGAAGAGTTAGGAAGAGACGTCAGGAAGAGCGTTTTCCGAATCGACAACTTCCCAATATTCAAGTTTTTATATAATTTTACAAATTAAAAAATATTTATAAATTGATAAATTTTCGCCGTATAGGTAAAGTAAAAAAATAAATATTAACAATTAAATATTTATTCACAATGACACACATACTTGATATACAGAGTGTTTTTGTCAGCACCACTTTAAATAAAACCACAGTTTTAGCTAGCCTAATACAATGAATAGAATATTTTTATTCCCAAAAATGAAAAATATTTTTTTTCAAACAAAATAAATGATAAAATTATGGTTGAAAAATAAAACGCCATTTGCTAAGGACGACACGCGCAGATATAAAGCTATTAAAGGGACACCGTCGCACACGTCTCATTCCGAAATCGAGTCGTAGGTGTTGGCGGCAAAGTTCAAAGTTATTTAACCTTTAGTAATATTTTTGTAGTTATATGTGTTTACGTTATTGGTATCTATGCGTTACTGCGTCACACGATCTTAATAAATGAAACATCTACATGGTGTTCCCATAAAAGGAGCGCTGACGCTTCCACCTGTATATACATTTATGTCTTACATTAGTACGTGTTGAATATACTGTTCAACATTTAATATTTTCATTCAATGATTTAACATTCAATATAGCTGTGATCTACTTAAGTTTAACGGCTTGCGTGGCGTACATGAATAGTTTGTGGTTAGTCCAGTACCATTTATTTGCTAATGGACGGTAGTTGAAACCTCGTATTAATTCCACCGCACAGTCACCTGTAAAAATACGTAAAAAATTGTATAAACTTGACTTATTTTTTTATCAATTAAAACGTTTAGTTAATGTACGGACATTCAAATATTACGTAACGAGGATTTTGGAGAAGTTTTAAACATAAGCTAGCATAGTTATTAATTATTTAAAAAAATAATCTATTGTTCTGACATGATGAAATAATGATGAATAAATATATTTTTGGTTATTGAAGATATATAATATAGAAGGATTAACAAAATGTTAGGACTCACGTAACAAGTAATTATAGTGACAAACGTCTACTTACTACGCTGTAGCATATTTTGGAGTTCCTTTTGTGATAAAAATTTCTCATATTGGTGAGTATCTTTTGGTATCACCCGAAAAATATCTTCACATAAGAATATAATACTAAATTGAGCAAATCTTGTTTTGCTTGGTGTTGTGAGAAAGAATTTCCCATTTGGTTTTACAACACGAGCACACGATTGGACAAATAATTCTTGTTCATTAACATGCTCTATTATTTCCGAAGCAACAACAGCATCGTATTTTTCGCTGTTGCTAATAGCGTGCTCCTGTAATTATATAAATATTTTCTAATTTACATAATTTTAATAAAATAATATTAATTACTTTAATTCTATTGGGTTATTTCGACTAAGCGCACGGGTTGTAGATAAAAACCACAACAAAATATATATCATTGGCTTAAAAACAAGTGTCCTAACCTTATGTTATTTCTGCCTAACCCGCTTTAAGTATTTATGAATGAAATTTTGGAAAAACCTTTCTTTCGAATCCTTATAGCATTGCCACAAAATAAATGGCTTAATATAGGAGCTAACTCACCTCTATCGTTGTAGAGTAATAAACGGGTATGTTTTCTTGTAAGTCTTTGTTTTTAGACGAATGATATTTTGCAATACTAATTAGCTCTTCGCTTGCATCGACTCCTGTTACTTCAGCTCCTAGTTTAGCCAAGGCCTAAAAATTGCATTACATATTCATTATTAATGAATATTCAAAGCGTTAGTGTATTTTCTTTCTTAACAGCTATCTTGTCATAGATATTATTACAACAAAAGACATTTATTGTACGTAACAGTTATTATTATTATAAAATGGCCGCCATAATAAAATGGCGCCGTACATCTTGACAGATGGACATCAATGTTATCCTATAAGGGTTCCGTTTGTACCTTTTGAGGTAACTTTAAAAATAGCCGAAGCCGGAATGAAAATTGGAACATGTTTCAAAGCCGGAATGGGACAGCTGATGTTCCTTAGTTTTGCCGGTAACATCAC
>DWNA01002522.1:0-11568 GCA_018249835.1 Heliconius besckei
CATTTTTTTCTATAAAAGAAATCAGAGTTACTGTTATCAAACAGTTTTTATATATTACCTAGTTAGTTTAAATTTAAAGCAAAATAATTGAACCATACGAGAATACCTCACAAAACGATTCAGTATCAGTTACCGAAATAAAAGTTCAATTATTAAAAGCTCTCCGTCCAGTACAAAAAGCTGAACCACTATAGCTGGTTTAATAGATTCCTTCCATACAATACATAGTTATTTTGTTGAAAAAAATTAACTTTAGTAAGAGAACCATGGGTTCCTTTATAAAATTATACACGGAGACGCTATTGGGTATGCCCGTATACCATATTGAATCATAGCCAATGGCCAAAGAAGTGGGGTTTAATTACGGAATAGAAAAAACGGGAGCGTTCGAAACAAAAAATGATAGTAGGTACATAGGCGGGCGAGGAAAATCGAAGTAAATTGGAATTCGACATGTGCTGGCAACTGGTCCGGAGTAATTTGGGTTTGTGAAGCAATCTTGAGGATATATTAAAAGTTTAATGTTTTAATGTACGAGTATATAGAGTATGAAGGTTGTTGATACAAATTCTATTTAAGACAATATTTTTTTGGAAGCTTTAATAGGCAGAGGAAACTTTGTGTTAACACACTCTGTTCTAGGCTATACTGACTAGACTATGTATTGTGTGTTGAGAAAGCCAATAGAATAATATGAACGCAGTAATTAAAAAAAATCGTTTCCACGAATGGGAAAAGAAACCACAACCGTCGCGATAGTCTCTTTCATTATTGGACTAGAAAGAACATAACCTTAATTTAGCTTTCTTTATATTATATACCTACTTACAAGAAAGATTATGCCTCTACTCCAAGAACATATACATTGATTAATCTCACTATAAACGCGATATATCTCGCGTAAGGGTTGCCGGCGTCGATAAATGAAAAGCAATTACACGAACTACAATCGCCGCCCTCGCCTTAATTAATATTAACTACGAGACGCCCCTAACAGTTGGCAGTACAATTGAGGTAAGGCAAATGCAACAGACAGCGATGGAAACATGATACACACGGTTTTAGCGTTCTTAGTACGAGGTTTTTTTATATTTTTCTTTGTTTAAATGGAGGCGCTTAAATATACAAAACAATTAACTTCATAAAATATAAAATCGAGATAAGAGATAATATTATAATGTAGGTACATTGTGTTTTTCGTTATTTGTTTTTGTAATATATATTCAAATATTTTTTATGGGATGCATAAATAAAAATAAATTTTGCATCTTAAACTATATAAATTTAATAAGAAAAACCAGTCAAAGCTATCGTCAAAAATGTTATAATTTTATATGTAAAGAAATAGTAATACATAAAAGTATATCGATCTCCAAACACAAGTTTTAATCTTAGGAGAAATTACGAATTTTCATTTCTTAAGAATATTTTTGAACACATTGTTACCTCAACCTTCACATAATAGTTTTCAGTTTTAATAAACATATTATTTACATTGAAATTTATGTAATAATTGTATAAAAATAAAAAAGGAACTACTAAAATACAATAAAAAAGGAACTAAAAAAATATTTGCCATTCAAACCGTCCCTGCGTCGCATTCAGTAAAAAGATACGGCTTTGAATTCAATACCTTTGTACTATCGACATTTGTTGGGCGACAGAACCTACTCGTACAGTGCATTACGATTGCAAATGGTTTCGTAAACAAAACGCGTTTTGTGAGCAATTTATTAATGCAAATAAACAATGAGCTTTATATCGACAATCGACAGGTATTCAACTATATGTCGAATTCGTGTAATGAAATTATATGTACGGAGTGACATCTGTGCTTTTATGGTTGATGGTATTAGTTTAAGATAGGGGGTTTTAGTAAAAAAATGTTTTTAACTGTATTATAATTATAATATTATTATGGTACCTAGAGTGAATATGTTGCTAATTGTGCACGGAGAAAATAGATTTGTATTAGGGAGAATAAATAATAAGCCTCATATCGGGAGATTTTAGCTATACCTAGACATTACAGTAGTATTAATAGCATTGTTTACAAATGGCATCTGTTAATAAACGAAAAATTATATAAGTATAAAAAAGAAATGAGTTATTTTGTTTTCTTAAACCAATTGTAGCATTATTAGCTTCTGCTATTCAACACCTATGTATAAATATCAAAACTTCTATGAAATTCTATCGAAGTTTTCAAGTTTAGAGTCTTGGAAGATACTTTATTAATAACAAAGCTTTTTCTTTTGCTTCACGGTGTATGCCGCACATAATAGGGTAGGCAGAGGGAATTAGGCAACCTAATATTAAGACACTACGTTTCCATTAGGACACTACCCTACTCCACTTTCCTCTGAATTCGGAAGGCATTGCATGTTAAGTGGCGGAATTCAGCACCGCGTTTTACCACGTTACCAGAGGAAATGAAAATATTAAGTATTTCATTCCCTCAAGAGGAAATCAAACCCACAACTTGTCCCACTCCTGCGCCACGATTGACTTCAAAATACATCGGAAAGAAATATTTTACTCGGCTGGACGTGAAACTAAAGGATATTTCAAAAGGTATATTTACCAAAAAACCCTATATAGGACATCCCCTCTTTCAGTAGACAGTAATTTCTGCCAACAACCGTCCCCATTCAACCAAAAGACATTGTATGCATAAAACATGCGATGTTTGAAAGAGACAATATACCTTTCGCCCCAACTTCGTTCGTTAGAAACACAATACCTCAACTACAGTTGCAAAGATGTGTCTATGGTTGGAAATAAAAGGTAGGTAACTTTTTTGTATTGTTTTTGTTCGGTGCTAATAAATTTTGAGTAATAATTTTCGGAATGGCTGTTTAATTAGATTTTTTTATTATTGTCATAAAAAATATTTAGAAATGCTTAATAGAATTATGCTACGAAAAAAGGTTACCAAGAAAGAGGACAATAGAGTGCCATGATTCTACGATTTTTCGTAATCGTAAAAATCGTAAAATTTTAATTATTATTTTATATATACTCTTCCTTTCTTATGGTTAATTTATTTGTTTTAATATAATCACATCATTATTGCAAATATACATCTATACCAAACAAATTTTGGACACAAAAGCTAAATCATAAATCTATACACAAATACACTAAAGCAAAATATCCAAAAAAAGAAAAAAGACGAAAAAAAAAAAATTGAGTTTTCTCTCGCCATCACCGGCAGAATGGCGAACGGCAGGTTTTATTTTTCCATACTCTTCCGCCCCTGTCCTTCCTTTTTCTGAATATTTTTAAAAAATCCTGTTAGACAGGATTTTGCTTACTTTTGGCCGTTGATTAATTCGGTGGCCGCTACCCCGCTGTGACGCTTCTGCCGGTTGATTGCGTCGTTTTTTTGTTGCGAACAAACTTTTTTGTGTGCATTTACAGCACGACTTTGCAAGAAAATTGTCTATTATATACTGTATAGGTACATGTATCTATCTACTGTATTTCTAACATCCATTCAGACATTTGAAGGTCAGTGGAAATTACTAATAATAATTCTCGATTATAGCATAGAAGACAGAAGGAAGCTAGTGTTAAGACACTCCGTTATTCACTGTCTGACAATTTTTGGTAAATAATACGCACTATCAAACGGGAATCAAACCAAACACTGTCGTGTTCACACTCAGATGTGCACCGCGACTGCCCAACGGATATTTGGGGTTCAAATTCGTTAAAATATTAATAATAGTTTGAATATATTGATCGAATATGACAAATAACAGACGACAAACCTTAATTTACATTACTATTATTAAAGGATTAAACTCGAGGCCTTGTAGGACAAAGGTGAGATCAATTTGCAATCAAAATGAAGCTTTCATTGAGTACGCACAACCAACTATTGTTGGGTTAAATTAAGCCAATCTATAAATATTTTCAAACGGCACAGCGACTGATTGTAAAATCGACGTTTGTGGGTTCGATTTCCACTCAGAAATATAAAATATGAAAATAGGGCAGTATGTGGGCAACGGTGCGTCTTAAGTCTTAAAAGGTTCCCTCTGCCTACCCTGCATTGTGCGTGATAAAGCATGAAGCTGAAAACTGTCGTGCTCAACTGACTTCCCTTTTTATCTCTGCTCATCTTATTGATTAAATATGATATTGATGAGCAGAGAGAGAATAAACAGAGATTAAATATTAAAACACTCTGTTTTCTCACTTTCAATTAGGATCACCCCATCGTATTTACATTCAAGTGGATCTCTAGCTGTGCTACGTAGCGTCGTCGCTTGAAAATTGATAATGATAACAAAGTATTTGATCAAATTGTTAAAATTGTGGCCTCGACATGATGTCACCACCCACAATAGTTAGTTTCAAAAGAAGCGTTAAATAATTTAAAGGACGAAATAGCGAAAACGAAACTAGCGGTCCGTTCGTTATGAGGTGAACACGATTTTTTTATATTAAATTTTAGTTCGAGAATGATGTCAATTGTTGAAATAATAATATATTTTTAATATTGTTTGTTCTGTTTCTAACTTAATTAAATACGTTGTACCTACCGCTTTTTACTAAAATTGTGTGAATGGAGGAATATGAAATTAGGTAGTTATAGTTTATGTAAAGTGCAAAATTCTACTATATTTTTTATACAATATATAAAAAAGCTTTAACTTAATATAATAAATATAGCACGCAATACATTAACAATATACATTTTTCTATAGTGACATATGTCTTGCTATGGCAACGCGTATTGTATGAGTAGAAGGATCATGATACAAGTTGATAATAACTGCTAGTTAATTTTGTAAGCTTCAATTCATAGTCACAAGGACTAAATAAAATAATCCAATATAAAAAAATATAAAAAAAATTTTCTAAAACTTAATATTTAAAAAACTTACCCAAACGTTTGGATATCTCCGAATTATGCATCTTCGGGTTATCCTGTGCAATTTTCCGCCTTTGCAGCCTCGACCATACCATGAAAGCGTTCATAGGTCGTTTTATATGTTCTTCTTGAGATTTTTTCTGATGGGATTGTCCATTCATGGCGGATATCGCGCCCATAGTGCCTATAGCCCCCATAGCTGACATGTGGCCCATGGGAAAGTGGCCCATAGCGCTGCCGTAGCCCGTTCTGTCGCACATCGCACCAGCGGCACTATAAAGAAAGGGATTTTTAAGGTTTTTTTATATTAATCTTTACTTTAATAGCATAGAGAAGATATTAATTCAACGTTTGTTCCTCTTTTCGCCTTTTCCATTGCTCAAATTCAAACACCCCGCTAATATATCATAGCTGCGGTAATTAAATAATAAACATATTCTACTACTTTCCAATTATTAACTAGAATATAATTCTAAAAACTCAATAAAAAATCATTTTTAAACCTGCTCCCAGTACATTGTTGTTGCAAACACGTGCGTACAGCGACTTTTAATATGAACGAACGACAATTACTGTGATCATAAAAGTGGAAAATATTAATATCATACGCATTAGGGGGGGTTCGTTACAAATTGGCTGCTTATGACACGGGGCCAATACTTGTATCCCATTGGTCGGAGCCACCCTAATGACTTCACCTTGGCTAATCTTACTAAGTGAAAAGTCCTAAGATTTTTTGGCTGTCAAGTGTAATTTAATTGGAGGAGAAATGGTAATATTTTCATTTCTTATTATATATATTGTTTAATACTTTTTCTCTTTGGCGACGAGGGCAAAGCCGGCGTTGAGTTCCTCCACTCAACATGCAATGTCTCCAGAATTCGGTGTAAAGTGGGGAACGGAAGTGTCTTAATGGAAACGGTCATAGGAGTGTCTTTAGTCTTAACGCCAGATTCCTTCTGCTTACCCTGCTATGTGCGGTGTTAATTAATACGCTTTTCTTTGTATTATTTGATCGAGCTGTAAATATGTAATAAAATCTAAGAATCCGAATGACATGCACTTTTAATTGTTGTATCATCACGAAAGCTTGCAATCGAGCTGGTCGGATGATGAAATTGGAACACTCGTAAGAAGTAATAGAGAATCGAGTGTTAAGTGAACACTAGGTTCCTCAGCCTACCCCGCTATATGATAAGAAACGTAAAGCTCACATTATTAAGACCCAAGCTTAAACCATCAGTTAAAATTAACCAAACAACTAACCCCAATGTCAACATAATAAATCTTTTATTACATCTCAGGGAATGGAATCCGTAAATTTAGTTACGTTTAATTTTCATTTAACTCGTATAAATACATACATACATATGTCTAATTTACTAAATGGTTTCCGTAACTATTAGCGGTACGCGGTTTTGATTGAAGTTGTGGTGCCTACTGTAATTGGTAGAACGAGCGTTGGTTAAAATAACGTATGTACGTATTTAATGAATTGTAGTTTAGGTTGTACGGAATTACTGTTTTGTTGTGAATGGAAGCTGAATTTAAATGTTAATATTATTTGTATATATTGTTGGGGTTTAATCTCGGGAATTTTTTATTTTTATTTTTTCGCTCGTGTGTGGTGCATTTGAGCTATAAATTGTCAAGAGCTCAATGCTGCCTTTTGTCTTATCAGACTTACCAGAGCGAGGATGTAAAAATTATGCTTTTTCTCGAATGGTATTCGATCCCACCACCTTGCACAGCGTTTGCGACACAGGTATGAAATTATTGCTTCATATAAATATAAGAAGTGAAGTAAGAAATTAGGTAAAATTGTTTCTCAAATGTATTTTTTTTTTAAATCTCAATTACTAAAATTTACTTTAATTTTTCAAATTCAAAATAAAATACCTTTTCTAGTTTTGTAAAAGCTTTCTTACAAAAATGTATGTCGACTCCCCGTCTTACTCTTCCAAGAATAATGTATTTGGGTCAAAAAGGTACCTTGTTTGTTCACCCAATATGTCAATATTTGTCACCTGCCTCCTGTTATTTTAAATGGGATGGTGGGTTACATAGCTATGCCTGATTCCGTATGACATATGCTTTTCTTCATATATGAAGATCGAAGATAGATATATGTATTTACTAAGGAAATTATTTGTTCTTTTTGTTTTAAAATCCCTTACTCTTATTTTACAACAGTTAATGAAGATACTTAGATAGTTCTAAGCTCTTATTTTAAAATATTTGATAAATAGATTGTAACTTTTGAGACTTTAAAAATTAAATTAATTAAATAACATATTTTTATAATAGTTATGTATTTAACTTTTACATTTTTACATTTAATTTAAAAATTCCTCTACGTTATACATGAATACACATAGTTTGAAAAGTGTTCCTATATAATTGGAGAAATTGTTTATTAAGACTCACTTATTAGAACTCAAACCACACTCAAATGAAAATAATTCAATCATTCGAATGGGTATCGAACCTACCATCTTATTTACAGTCAGACTCTACGTTTCTGTGCCACCACGGCTTCATTACTATATTTTAATAGCACAATTTAAAATTTACAAGTGAAGCTGCTTTTTTTAGTAAATAAGTATTTTTATGATTTGTTACCCAAAGGAACCCTAAACAAAGACGATAAATATAGTCAAAAGCTCTTAAAGCACAAAGCTCCATAGTTTGTTCTATAAGAAATAAGGCACGTAACGATTTCACAGTAGTCCGTCAACTCCTGTACAAACATTTATATAGTGCAGTGACGTCAGATAGGTATAAGGTGGTATGTTTTCTTATAATATCTAGGGTATTTACTATTTGGTTGTGGTGGTGGTTGTCAATTTAATTCGAGGCTTATATAGGTATTTTTGTCCGACAGCGGTGAAGCGGGAAACCCAAAAAGAGGGTTATGTTTTAGCATGTATTCGTATGTTTGTACGTTCCTTTATTCCAATGCTAGCGAACCGATTTTAATAAATGGTATTTTATTGGATATATCTTGATGGCACGATTATTACTATATTTATTTAATTAATACAGTCGGAATATTTTTCTTTATAATTCACTTGTACCTATCTTATCAGACGAAACACCTGCTATAAAATTTTCGTCATCATTTACCTTCAATTTTTTTTTTCCGCATAACAGGTTAGATTTAATGTTAAGACACTATTTTCTCCTTGGTACATTCAGTAGATTATTCCTGCCATAGTCCATTGTGTTCCTAACGATTCGAACGCATCTACGCCGTATGCGATCAAAAGGTTCAAAGTACCTACTGGTGTGCAACAGCCCATAGATGAGAGTCTTATTAGATTTTTTCCTATAAAAATTAGTAGGTACTTTTATTATTTTTTAAGTTATTTTTTAAACTGATGATTATTAGAACTTTTATCATTCTCTTCTAATTTAAATTCTAGTTATTTACCAAATAATATCTACCTATAATATACCTATACAAATATTCTCAATTCTAAATGTAATTAGAATCGACAACTATCCCTTTCGATCTGCAAGCAGAGAAACCTAGTGCCATGTCACTCCGAAAAGGCCATACAAATAGATGTTAGAAAATCGTTACAAATATTAAGCAACTATACAAATATCTAACATGTACTGGTACTGTCATACAAGCTACTGCTTTACTGATTCTACGACGCCGACATTTCTTTGTCTAACTATTTAGCAACTTCGAAATACCACTGGTAATATGAGATTGGTAATTTTTTTGTCATTATTAGCTTAACTCATTCACATCTGTTAGGTAGATCATCGTCTGCCTTGTGTGTTGCACGCCGCTAGTAATTTTACTGAGTTAGTGGGTTTTAGGGTTCCTTGTTAGGTGACTTCTAGGGTAACTAGTATTAAAGAATGTATATAAAATACAAAATCGAACTAGAAATTGGTTTCAAATAAGTTTTCCAGATGTGACTTTTATTGCTGAAATAACTTCTCTATCAGTGTAATTTTATCAGATATGTGGGTATATCCAATTATTATCTAATTAGATGAAGTAGAGAACGATTTCTTATCAAAGCGAGAAAATGAGAATAACTCGTTCCCCAAATGGGAATCGAACCCACAACCGACGCATAACTAAGTCAGACAATAGTCGCTAAGTTTAAGTTTATTATCATTTTTTTTACTGTAAAAAAGTGTACCGCTCAAACATCAACCCGTAAGTAAAATAAATAGAAAACATTGATAATTATATGCGCATACGCACGTCGGTGAACACTAACAGAGTGTTTTAACACCACATCTTCAATGACCTGCTGATGTAATTGACCAATAAGGTACTAATTATTTGACGCCAAGTGTCAAAATTATGTTGCTTAATGTATCAAAATGAGTTTGTGATGACGGTCATAGGTTTGGTTCCCACTGAGACTATATAGTTATAAGTATAAGAAATATACCTAGAATATTACTTATATGTGTTATAAGTACCTATATAACAATTATTTTCCTTTCTGCATTTCGGCAAAACAAAGCGCGGCGTTGTGTTCCGCCAGTCAAAACGAAAAGTGAGAATGGAATATCTTAATATTAGGTTCCCTCTGCCTACCCTGCTAAAACAGATTACTTCTCTGCTTTCTACGGAAGATATAATAGACCAAAAGAAAAAAAAAGACAAAAATAACCAAATAAAGTATCAAAATCAAGGAAAATACCAAGTCCACAAAATTTAGGTCCGTCGGTACTTCAAAGCCTAACCGGCGTCGTAAAAGTGTAAAAATAAAAGCGGTTTATAATACCTGTTATAACAGAAATTGTACACTCAATACAATTTAACACTAATTGGCTGTATAAAACTAATTTTGACCATTTTTATTATTTTTTCTTTGTTTCATATTGTTTTAAATCTCTTGGCTTTTTCATCTTTAAGTACTGTATGTTTGTATGTGTTACAATATCTATTAAAAGCTCTATATGTTTTTTGTTTTCTAAATACATGAACGATAAATGAGAAAAATTGCCAATTGGGAGAGAAAAATTTGTCAATTATAATAGAAGCCAAAAGCTATTTGTCTATTGTATTGTCGTTTGTGGTCTCTAATCACAATTAATAACGATTTAACCAATTTGAGTGTAGTTTTCTCTATTATATTTTGGATAACTTCCCGTATATTAAGATTAAGTAATAAAAAAGGTAGCACTTTCATCAAAACGAAAAAACTAAGTGTTAAGACACTACTTTGCCTGAGATATTGCGGTGCCCAACGTCGTATTTTATCGTGAAAACGGTATGCAAGTAAGGCGTGTCCCCGAGTAAGCATTGATCACTAATTATTACGTAATTGAATCATATTCCAATTGGGCAAATCATTTTCAATAAGTTTACAAAATAATGCACTTTTAAATCTCTTATATAATTCTCATACGAGTACATTCAAGAATCAGACCCTAATAAGCTATTAAATAACATTAAATGAAAAATGAGTTCTTATAAGTAAATCTTTTCACTTAAAAAGATAAAGTTAATTTTAAATTATAAACAAATAATTTACTTTTATACAATATTATGTTTTATGTGATAATAAATATCTATTAGTTACTAATAGGTATCTACCAGCTATACTTGCATGAAGATAGACAATTTTTTATAGGTTCATGCTGTTTCTTGCACATAGCCGTGTAGGCAGGTGGAAGCCACGCGTCGTCACCAAAGCGAGGAAATGAAATATTTCATTTTTCTCGAATGAGAATCGAACTCACAACCTGTCGCTTTCACGGTCGCACGCTTGTAATATTTAGTAGGATTTTAAACGCGACGGTTATATATTCGATACCCACTTAGATAAATCATAATTTTTAAATTGGATATTTTCATTTTCCCACTCTAATTGGAAAAGCACCGCTTTGAGATTCGCCATGCAACGCACAATACTTATATCGAAAAATTGGGCGGTAATTAGGGCAAGGCGTGTCTGGGTCCCCTTTAAACCTTGCACTTTACCTACTTAAAAAAAACTTAAATATAAAGAAATATCTATATATTTAATCCAGATTGGTTGCATCCAAATATCTGCGACATGTGAAAATAAAATACTAATATTAATAATAAGTAGATGACACATCAGAGGTACAGTAGGTACCTCTAGGTGGCTGTATAAAAGGTACGTAGACACAATTCCCACTTTAGGTAATATTTTACAGGATTTGCAGATCGCAACCTTGTTTACGTGGATTGTAAAACCTAAAATCTCATTTTTTCCGTGTGCAAGATATAATAAAAAATTCTTGTATTAGTACGCATACTAATACAAGAGATTTTTAATACCCGGGAGAATAAAAATCATTCAAGATGAGAATCGAACTCACAACCGTCGCGTTTACATATAACGCTGTCCCCAACGACCGCTATTAAATACAATATTTAAGTAATAAATTATGCTACCATATGTTAGAATTGCAATAATCATGTTAATAACTTTATAGTGTATAAATCCAAACGCCTTAAGCCTTTAAGGTTCTTTATAGGTCTATAATGCCTTTGTAAAACAATCCCTGGATTGCCTGTAATTGCTTCCTAATGACCTAATTATTGTATACGATAAAGAACCCTAACGCCCGTCGTGATTATTATGTTACATAATAAAATACGAGGGGTTTTAAAATATACCTATAGATATTTTGATTTTATAAAAAAAAGGTACTAGCTTTTCTTTGCGGCT
>DWNA01002523.1:0-11566 GCA_018249835.1 Heliconius besckei
TTTTGTTGCCAATTGGACAGACATCGTTCAGATACTTTTTGACCTGTGCCTCTTCGTCCCCCACTACCTCTCTCGCCTGTGCGAGCTCCAATAATCGAATTCTTATTTCTTTTTTCAGTGTATCTATTAAATCACTGTTTTGTTTTTTCTCAGCTTCATTTTCCTCGTAGTTAGATTTTCTTTGACCCTCTTTAATGTAAAAGTTGATAAAAAGTTTGTTTGTTTGTAATTTTTATATACTTAATCTAGTGTGGTAAGAATATTTACTGGCAAAGATTATTTCCATATACTTAACAATACCTTAGAGAAATAATTTAGCAGTAACTAATGGAAAACACGTAAGGGAAAAATATATAGAACCTATTAATAATCATAATTTGTGCTCACTTACTAAAATGTGATTTTTATATTGATCATTTAGAATTGCTGGTTCAAATGACAAATCTCTTTCCCAGTAGCAATTTTAACATTCGAGTACCTAAATTACGAAATACGAATGTCGTTTCGGTATTAAAATAATCTTTACCCAAATAAAAGTTAATATTATTCAGTGCATTACGTACGTTTCGTTACGTTTTCCTATATATATTTGTGTATATCTAACAATTATTTTACCTGACAATTGTATTTTCTTTTTAACTTCAAATATTTTTGTATTTATCGTCGTTAATTTATCTTCTGTTTCAATTTCAAAAGGATGCCTTTGATAGCACGTAGCCATTTTTTCAATTATAGTCAAGTTAACTTTAGCTAAATGAAATTTATTAGAAGAGCACTTTACGTAGTCTTATTTCTACAAGGCTGGGTAAAAGCTCAACAACGATATCGATTTAACAAAATGTAACGTGTTGATTTAATACAAACATACAAAACAATTAAATACGAATGTACGTTACAAAGTAATTATTATTATAAGTTTAACGGACTAGATAATAATATTCCCCTCTCTAATTCAACCCCTGTATTATTATAAAACACTAACGCCATCTTTACTTCTAGTACGGAACCACTAAGTCCGAAAGCTCCGCCGACTAGTGTTGAATTGCATGATTTCTCCATTGAATCAACATTCCTTCGCGTATCGATGTATGTGTGAGTGTCTGCGTTCTCACGGATTTTTAAGCCAAAACTCGCTATTTTATAAAAGAAATAACTTATAAATAGTCCCAAAATATAAGATTTAACTAATTATAATAGTTTAAAAGCTTGATAATTCAATTTAAAAGTGATAAAAAGGGTGCTCGCACGCACACAGAGCAAGCGTCCGCCATTTTGATTTACCGTACACAGTGTATTTACGAACAAAGCCGTCAGATGCTAGCAGGACGCGGCTGCGCATGTGTCTACTGAGGTTTACGTTACTTTTAAATATATTTTACCGCTAAAATGACTAGTGCACAAGGATTCTCAACGTAACGACAGTTCAAAAACAAAATGAAGTGCCAGTTCTTAGATTTAGTACCGTGAAGTGTTGAATTGTGTACCAAACAACATAGAAATAGGAAAATAAATGTGTGTTATCCATGTGTGAATGTTGTGCATCAAGATGTGGTCAAGAAACTTTATACCGGATTATGGGATTAAAATTATATCTATTTACATTTTGCTGTCGCTGACTGCTAATTTACATGTGGAAGGTAAGTCTTGTTTTGGAAATACTAAAGCTTATGAAAGCGCGGTGTAACCCGGCCGCGGTGTGTTGACGCGCGAATGTATCGAGCTTTCGATGTATCGCGGAGCTTCCCTAATCGGCCGGGTTGCTCTCGTTCTCACAGTTTTGTAGAACTTGTGTAACTTGTCGTTTAAAAACTGGAGTGTAGTGGCATTGCGTTTTTCTATACATTTTTAATTACACCGCATCTGTTGTTGCGTATTAATTATAATGTTTGTTCGTGTGTAAATGCCCTTATTAGACATTATATCTAGTTATAACAAATGTTTTTATATAGAATAATGTTCCTTTTATATTTAGCTTTTAAACTTTTCTAATTGTTTATTTAAACGAATGAATTTAACGTAAATTTATTGTAATCTCTTACAATTTCAATAATTATCTCAGTATCGATTATTTCAAGCTAAGCGGTCTTTATAATTGTTCTTAATTCACTAATAATTAAACAATACTGCTAAAACAATAGCTGTAGTTACTTATACTTTTGTTTAAAAATAATTATAATGGTAATTAAAACAATTGACACTCCAAGCAAGCGATACTGTTATATTTTACAATTCAAATGAATTAGATAATATGAGTATATTTCACAATAACGTATCCCTAGAAGTCCTTACCTTTCATAAAATGGAACTTGTGACCTAATTTACTAGTTTCTTATTATTAAGCATTTCGTATGGAGTAGTATTTATACGTATAAATAGAAAGTAGTGTTAAGTTACTCCGTCTTCTATTTACTACCCTTGTAACAGATATTGCAAGTTGTATAATAAAACGAAATGTCGCAATTACTCCTAACTCACCTGACGAACATAATATATTAGTTTCCCCGTGACCAGAAATCGAACTGACAACCGTTATTACATCTTATATACATTTCCCAATTAATCCCATACAATAAAAGCTATTTACGCCCTACGAAGCATCAGTATTCCTAACACCCAGCGTAGGGTCAAATAATATATTTATAATGTTCTAACAAGGACACTCTAAGCCTAGATTTAGAGATAAGAACGACTAAGTACAGAGCCACGAAGCTAGCACGACATCCACAACAATCTACTTGAATACAAATCGGTAAATTTCTGTATTAGTATTCACTACCATCGTTACACGACTTCTGTCGTCGGGACCACGGTGGTACATTTTGAATATTGATTAAAACTCATCTGACTGTGAAGATGGATATTTTTTGGTGATAATAGTATAGAAAGTTGGTGTTTTTGTTATTCTAGAATCGTATTTTGTTGTTGTTAATGTTGTTTTTGTTGTAATCTTGTGTGTGACACAAAGATTTTCAATTTTGAGTAATAGAAAGTATGAAAATTGTTTAAGCTTTAAGAGAAACAAGATTTATTGTTGAGAAATGGTGTTTGTTTATGTAATACAACACTGTTGTTATTGAAAATGATTAGCTAATTATGACGAAACTAACAAAAAAAAGGTATAACAAGAATCTATCTATAAGTATATTTAATAAAACAAAACTAAAACTATCTAGAATCAGTAAAGAATACCTAACAAAAGTGTATGTATGTATAGTTATAACACCTAAAAGAAATAATAAAACTCAGTACACTGGTGTAAGATGTATCAAATGGTATGGCTCATATTGTTAAAACATGGCGACCGCTACATTTTAAAACAATCACAATTAACAGTCAATTGTCTGATGCGGGAATGATGTACTTGCTAGGGCTGACAAAGATTTTTTCACCTTTTAGCAGGGTAGGTAGGGGGAACCTGGGAGCCCAGCGTTAAAACATTCCAGTTCCTTGAAGGCATTGCGTGTTGAGTGACGGAATTCAAAGCGGCGCTTAACCAAGTTACCGGAGCGAAGAAAGAAAATTTTCATTTCTTCGCTTTTAGTGCCAAATCAAAAACGCGGGGTTGAGTTCCTCCACTCAACACTCAATGCCTCGAAAAGTGGAGAATATTAGAAATAGTGGAAAGAGAATAGTGGAAATATTTTACCACTAGGTTCTTTCTGCCAACTGTGCTATAAGCGGGATACAGCGTGAAGCTGAAATGAAAATTAAATTTGTTTTATTCATATCACTCCACAAAATTCTGAGTGACACGCTTCTCCAATCGATACGCTTTGTTTGTTTACAATTGTTAAGCATTCTGCCGTATCCATGTGCGTACGCTATCTATAAAAAAATACATGGGGTTGACAATAATGGTAATACTACAAGGGAGATGTCTGTACGTTCACGCTTTAACAAGATTTTTATAATATAGATTTAAATTCTATATAATAAAAATAAAGGTGATATTTTAGTAACTTAAATATTGTTTTTTATCTAATAAATATTATAATAATTATATTGCCAATGATTTTAGCATAATATCTAGTGACATCCAGTATTTTAAAATCCACGTTCTAGTTTATTAACATATTTTTAAATATTGATAGTTCCATGGCGAGTTAAAGTAATAAAATATATTAATTTACATTTTAAAAAACACTAAAATTATAATTTTATATATTTCTTTTGCGTTCTCGTTGACAACCCTAAGCGAGGTCTGTGTCACATATAAATCTCAACTAAGAAGCTTGGAGTACCAATTTCTTATTTAATATTTTGCATACTTTATGAGTAACGTTTGCCAAACGATTTTGAGCTTTATTTCTTTGATAAAATCAACTATCTCATGATTGTTGCGTGCACAAGAAATTAGTAATATGCCAATCTAGGTCTGTCATTCTTTGAAGTCTTTAGGTTTTTGACTTTTGAACTCGGCAATTTGAATGGGATTTTTTTCTAAAATACTGTATTTACATAACTGTTAATTAAATAGTGTGTGTGTCTAACAAATATCTTTGTGGAAGTAATTACATTTACTTTGAGAGAATCATTTTCCAGTTTCACGCTTTATCCCGCTAAATAAAATGAGGCCAGTATTGCATGAGCGCAGTTATGTGACTGTAAAGACAGGTGTGGGTTCTATTCCCATTTGAGGCAACAAAATATTTAATATTTTCATTTTTCGAGGTAAAGCGCGGCGTTGATTTTCGTCACTCAACATGCAATATCTCAAAAAATCACTGGAAAATGTTCTCTCTCCTAACGTAAAAATTAAAAAAATAAAAATAGAGTATTAGTAAAACAAAATATTTACCAAAGATATGAGCTTATAACTTTATTCAATGCATTGAACTTTTTACTTTCTATTTACAATTTAAACTAAAAAAACACATTATTACTTCCAATCGATTAAAAATGTGATTCCAAATAGACGTTTTAAGCAACTATAATTACTCAAGCAATAAAATGGATATACGTTTAAGATATTTGGACCACACACTGCCTTTACACAGTTTAAAATATATTCTATAACAATTTTTCTCATTACTTAGCCTTCTTGGGCGAATTGAACCCGCTGACCGGTTCTTATATCATTCAAACGATTGCCCAAACGTCGATTATAAAATATTAATCATTTTACTTTTAAGTTTTAAGTGTAGAGCTGTGTAGAGTTAATTATGCATATCGTAAAATCGATGTTTGTAAGAAACTATAAATTGTAATTGTTATTCTTAATATGGAAATGATTACAACATGAAGCAATAATATTTTTTCTTAAAAAAATGGCGGCGAAGAAGAACATCTCTCTTAAAATTTTACAATTTAAAATACTTAATTTTTATTCAGGTATCATGCGGACCAAGCGTGTGACTGTCTTGTGGGTTCGATTCCCAGAGCGAAGAAATGAAATATTTAATATTTCATTAATATCTTTTCGATATAAGCTTTCGCTTTCGTGTCGAAGCAAAGCGCGGCGTTGAATTCCGCCACTCAACATGCAATGCCTACAGAATTTGGCAGAAAGTGGGGAGCGGAGTGTGTCAACACTGGCAGCACAGGCTCCCTCTGCCTACCCTGTTAAATCCGGGATGTAGTGTGAAGCTAAAAATATGAATAAAAAGTAGACACAATAATAGCGGAGTTAAGAATTAACTATACTATTCTAGTTAAAAATGGTCTTGATGATCAGAGATTATCTCAATTATATTATAGTTAATAAGTGTAGTAGCCACAGTCTTTAAAAAACCTTATTATTATATAATAAAAACATAATAACCATGTCGCTTGTAAAAATAACTTTGTTCATCAAACAAGTACCTACATATATACAAGTATATTTAAAATATCGAACGTAAATTGGAACGCTAATCAGGAGCTGTAAAGCAATCATTTCCCCTCATTACACCATAAAATCATTTTGTACAAGTTTTAGTACACTGTGTCGGCTTTTTTAAATATGTTATTTTGAAATAATAATAGTCGGATGTATCCCGCACATAGTAGGGTAGACAGAAGGAATCTTTGTAGCTAGTGTTAAGACACTCCGTTTCCTATTAAGACACTTTCGTTTTCCACTTTCCGCCGCATTCTTGAGGCTTTGCGTGTTGATTAGCGAAACTCAACACTAGGTTTGGCCTCGTTGTCAGAGCGGAAAAATGAAATATTAAATATTTTATTTCCCCGAATTGAAAACGTACCTACAACCGCCACGCTTACTTTCACACATTTATGACCCAGCGCTACGACGGCCTATTGTGTATTCGAATTAATTTAATTACCCTGTTTTGATAGACAAAGATGACCTTGAGATCCGCTTAAAACAGAATGTCTCGAAAAGTATTAAGACATTCCGTTAAGCGATATTATTATAATATTTAATACATATTAACCACCTATCATGCGGGCATATTGTATGAAAATCATTTTGAGGTTTCTTACACCGTCGTTAGAGACACAGTTTTTTTTATTGTTGAATCCACTTAGGTATTGTATGGGAAATATTATTTTCTCATGCGAAAGCTCACCATTGTTTTAATAATGTCTTAACTTTTAACTATTTTTGTAACACGAAAATTATAGTGTGTTTCTAATTAACACCCGTCGCTTGTTGTAAGTACAATGAACTGCTTCAAGTTAAATTTATATGCGATATGATAACAGAATTGTGAATTTTTCTTATATATTGTAGTTAATGTTAGGCGTAGCTGAAGCACGGCGTTCAGTTTCACCAGTCAATATACAATATATCGAAAGTTCGGCAGAAAGTGGGTAAAGTTGTGTCTTAACACTAGTTTCCCTCTGCCTACCCTGCTATACGGGAAAAAGCGTATTGCTGCAAATAAGTATTTTTTAAAGTAGATTTTATTTTTAATAGTGTTAATTACTTTCTTTTACTTTGAATCGTAATTATATATAGAAGAGTTAAGAACCATTGTCTGTAGATCTGTTTAGCACTGCTTTATCTAATGAATAAAACACGAAATTCGAGGAGATTCTGTTAGGATTACTTATTTTAGTGTAGTAGTGTTAAACTTTGTAATTCATTTCAACAAGTATAAAGTTCTAATATGATATACGCAACTACTATGTATGGCAGTGTAGACAAAGAGAGTGTCTCTAGTGTGAAAACACTCGCCGTCGTGGACTTTCCGCTCAATTTCCGAGACATTCTGTATTAGGGGAGAAATTTAAACGTTCGAGGCCCCGAGGAAATGTAAATAAATTAAATATAAAATAACTATAGCTTATTATGTAGTGTTTTAAAATGCTTTACAAGCTTTTATTAAAATATTGTTAATACATTCGGGCAAATACAATTTTTTTTAGCAATACATACTGTCTAAATCGTCCAAAATCTTTTTACCTTATGTTAAATGTAATTTTATCACTCTTAACTTCTTTTAGTTGGCTAGCCAAAACCAGTCGTGCATCCGTTGGGTCCAGTACGAGGAACCCTATAGCCCTATACAAATAGATAACCGGGGTGTATTGTTTGTATAGTGATAACACCTATAGTTCCAAGTTCCTTTTGAATCTTTATCATTTGTGTAAAAATAATTAAGATAATATCTTTTTCCGCTTATTTCTTCCGTCTGGTGGTTGTAATGGTTCGCCGCCTGCTTGTCTGGTTGTGGTTCAAAATCAGCTTCACGCTGTATCCCGCACACAACAGGGTAGGCAGAGGGAACCTTTAATAATACAAAAAAAAAACTAAGTACTATAACTAAGTACTATAATAATACAAAAAAAAATTTTTTCTTTGTATTATTATAGTACTTAGTTCCATTTTCTTTAAAAGAACAACTAAGTGGTGGATGATACCAAACTAGTGGATGAAACTAAGATCTATGGAAAAGTTGTGGAGCTTTTTACATCACATGTGCCTTTTAGCTTTCTTATTCTAACATTCACTGGTTTCTAGTTACTTATGTAACAATATCTCAGGTTAAAAAAAAAGATAAAATACAGGGGTTGGAAAATGTCCTTTCTCATTCTGGAACCGGTTGGTAAAATATGTTCAAGGGAATCTATATCTTATTTCACAGTAATAAGATCTAATTACTTGGCAAGTTGTCTAAAGTGCTGTTTACACAGTATCGTCGGCATATGCACAAGTGGTTATCGGTACGTCCGTCCGTACGTTTACTTTAATAATAAGCCTGCGCCCGCGCTGGTGTCACGAACACCAAACAACTGAAGTTTTAAAACACCCTAGCGGCTTAGTAGCAATGTGGTATATTGATGATTGTAAATTCAAATTCCAGATTAAATTCTTATTTTATTTTCGAATTCAACATTTCTGCTCCCATCAAGCTAAATTTCTAACATCGAGAAATAAATATGATATAATTTGGAAAAGCTGTACTTATTGATATTTTTGTCAATGATATTTAACGATTCGATGCCTATTCAGGGCAAGATTGTAATATAGGTTTTTCATTGAAGAAAGTGGGAAACGGAGTGTTTTAATACTATGTTACCTAACTATCATACTACGCAGGAAGGACGAAGCTGCTTTTTTACATTTAGCCTCCTTATGTAAACTATGTTTTTAAATGCCTACTTTAATATAATAAATATTTTATACAAAACAAAACAGATAAATTTAATTACAATTAAAATTAAACTTAGTTAACTGAAGTGACGTATCATAGTCTAAACTCAAAAGTTAGTTAAACAGTAATCTGATACTCAAATAGACAGACACCTATTACCATTTATTTGAGCTTTTATCGTTGTAGAAACGATTTTTCTGTCTGTTCCCACGTAAAGTAGAGTCGTGGTTGTCTTACATGTTTATTGAAGATTGTGATGCATATTAATAGTATGTTTATTTGTTATTTTTTAATTAATTCTTAATTTTGAGGGGTTCCGTAAAAGAAAAAAAAAGAAACTTTATGAAAATCATTTGTTGATCGTCATTTTATTTGTCCGTCAAAGGAAATGTATTAATATTAAATACCCAAGTCTTTAATTTCTTGGGACATGGGAAACCAGCTTTTTAATCCAAAATATAGTAACTGAGAATAGTCCTTTTTTATATAGAAAATATGACAGATAAAAAACTGAGTATATACTAAAAATATAGACAGAAACCGAAATATAATATTATTTTGAAAACAAAATAAGTAATAAAGAGAAATTTAAAAAACATAAAGTTTCGTAAAATAAACTTTTAAGCCGGTAAAAGTTCTTAACGGTATTGCGATACACATTTAAGGGTTTTTTAATTACGAAGTAGATTTATTTCCACTTTTATATCTGTTTTTTATCGTAACGACATTATAGTCTAATTAAGTAACTGTGACATACGGAAGTACCGACAGTAAAACAAACAAACAAACAATACATTTACTATCTATTCTATTTCTTACTAGTCTTCCATCTACCTACGGGACTAGGTTGAGTAGGAAGGCAAACCCTGGTTATAGCCAGGATTAATGCCAGGAAGAAGAAGATTAGAAAAGAAAATGTAAAAACGATTT
Source organism: Heliconius besckei (assembly GCA_018249835.1). NCBI lineage: Eukaryota > Metazoa > Arthropoda > Insecta > Lepidoptera > Nymphalidae > Heliconius > Heliconius besckei. The sequence goes on from DWNA01002523.1 coordinate 9,471, forward strand.
AAAAAATAACAAATACAAAAATCAATTAGCTGTTCTCAAAGCTATAGATAGACATTTACAATGCACTCGAGATAGAGATTTACACTTGCTAAGTGGCTGTGCGGCGGTCAGACGATGATGGTAATAAATCTAGATCCAGATAACTTTCACGTCTACCTTCCGCCATTGCAATTAGGTGGTGGTAGCTCCAAGGTTTTACAAGTTACCAAAGAAGCTTAAGAGCTTCGCCTGTTACACTAATGCTGTGAGAAGCTATTGTGATTGTAGCGGTTCTTGGTATCTAAATATCTATTAGATTTAACGAGAAATAGAATTTTATACAAACCAAGGAGTACATCAATGAAAGTTAGTGATACTGTAAAAGCCGTTATTTGATTAATTAATCCATAAACTCAAATTCAAGCTCAACCACGAAATTAATGAATTTTGTTATATTAATTTTAAAATTTATTAAGTGATATAAATGGTTATATATTTTTCAAAAAGTTAATTTAATTGGCTACACCCAAATGAGGTGGCAAATGTTCAAAAAAAAACGTCCGAATTATAAACCAAAAAGTTAATGCTTTAAAGAAAACCAAAGCCTTAAAAAGGTTGATTTCGGTGCAAATTATCAAGACCGGTTTAAAAATAAACTGTGATATTTAAAGTTTATCAATGATCGCAATCAATATTGCAGTTTTATTAACCCTTTCACTTGACCATCGTGTTATCGCTCGGGGCATTTTGACTTGAAGAAATTAATTACTGTGGCACAGTAATAAATGATTGTGTGTAAATTGAAAAATTTTAATGAAATAGATTTTTTACATCTTCATATATTGTGGGATTGGTGGTATAAATCATGTTTTCTTTATCAGTTTTGAGAATCTTAAAACTTCTTGTGTCTTCTCTTCTAGCTAGATTTAGCGTTAATCTTTATTTGATTTCACTACAAAAATGTTATTGATAAAAAACAATAATGATGTCTGTCGAACTGTTAGATCACTTTAGTTTTTTTTCTGTTTGTTAAGATCAAATAAGCATTTTAAATTTAGTTTAATTGTAAAATTTATAAATATCAAATCCAATTAAGGTAAGCTCTTATAAAAATCATACCAGTCTTATAGTCCTTAGACTTAGACGATTAAGCTAGTGCCAATTCAGTTAAGTACAAATATAATCCACTATATGAATTGCATAGCTTATAATTGACGAGTTTCACAATACTGTGCACGACTGGTTCACCTCGAGGGCGGATCTCTGCTGAACTGGTTCTTTAAATCTTATCAGTATCCACACATGTCTTTGTACGCCTCCACATAACAGATTAGATAAGCAAATTAGAATAAACAAAACATAGATAATGATCAAAATCTATTATTCGTGATCGTATTGTTTTATTAACATCGAAATCTGAGGGTATAACGGTGTGGCAATCAAGAACGCATTACGATACGTATATTGTTTCATCAATCATTGTACCGCGGCCAAGGTCCAAATTGAGATTTACTGTAAATTTCATCTCGTCTTAGATTGGGTATCTAAAGTAGAAGGTGCTTTTGTTTTTCTGTCCTGTCAAAGTACTTGCTGCGTTCTTGAAAATATATTGATTATCATAAGAAAGACACTTTTCTGAACGAATTAATTGGAAAAATTATCACAAGAAGAAAGTTTTATTCCAAGGCATGAAAATAAAAAGCAACATTAAAAGTTACGAGTTAATTCAAAGAAATTAGTCTGTCACCGCTATGTTAATACTTAATTTTAATTTTGACATGTTATTTTAATAATCGTGATTTTTTTGTTAATTATTTTATTTTCTAGCATCACAGTAGTTTTCGATGTAATTAGTTTTTTGTTTTATTTCAATTAATTTTTGCTTATTGCTTATGTCTTAAATGAGACATCAAAAAATCGTGCAACTGTTTAATTGATTTCTGCACGTGTTAATTATTGACTTATATTAAGCATCTGTATAGTAATAGCATTGTAACGGTAACTTAAGATAAATAAAATATAATGATAACCTTTTTAGTTTTTCCTACCATATTATATTCTGTAGCAGAATAAGCAGAGCGAACGTAGTGATATGACACTCCATTCCCCATTTAAAG
>DWNA01002524.1:0-11566 GCA_018249835.1 Heliconius besckei
TCTGGACTTCAAATCCCCTATTATTTGAGATATCTCATCGATATTCATGGCTGGAGGAATTGTAAAGAGTAATAAAACACTATTTTTATATGTTATGTTTAGAGTGTTGGAGAGGTGATAAGAAAACCTGTACCCGATACCGTGGACCGGATACGGACGGCCATTCACAAAAAATGAACGCACACGAGGAACGCGCGTGTGTGTCGTATGGACACGCGCCGCGGTGGTCAACACAGTTCATTCATAAAGCTTAGCTACCTTTACGACCTCGGTATAAGCTTGTACAGATTGTATTTCTACTGTTTCGTTATATTTGAAATAGAAACAAGAATTATATTGGAATATACGTAATTTATTTATTCATCTTAAATTTTAAAATTAATTAAAATTGTTTCAATTAAACATATGAATACCAGTTTTTTATTTAAATGTTTCATGTCCATAATGTGGCTGGCACGTTAACCTGTTAAATGAAGAGGATCAGGTTCCTTTTTAAATGGACATAATCTCGTTTTCGGTTTATAGTGTAGGTACACGAGCCGGAAGAAAGTGACCAACTATAGTTCACTTGCAGGCAAATATGACTTTTACGTCTCAGCGACAAAGACTATAATTGTATATTTTTAGGAAGCACAACAAAACAAGATTAAGGCTGAACGTATAAAATTATCGATGTCAAATGATGTCATTTTAAGCAAATCGTAAAATTTTACTGTAAAAATGATGCCCACAGATATCTTTTGCGTGTAACTGTAAAGTTGTTTCATTCATCTCTACACTTGTCGGGCTGTGCGGGACAGTGCCCGCCACACCTTGCGTGCCAGCGTGTCCTATAGGTAAACTTCAGGGTGCCTAAATAAAATGACTCATAAACTCACTATCGTAAATATAAAGCCGTCATGGCCTAGTGGTACTGCGTGTGCCTGTGATAGCGACAGTTATGGGTTCGGTTTTCACTCGGGGAAACGCAATATTTTTTAGTTCTATTTGCTTGCTTTGGTAAAAACAAAGCGCGTCACCGAGTTCCACAACTCATCTGACCATGTCTAGAAAATTCGGTGAAAAGAGGCGAACAGCGTGTTTTAACGCTAGGTTCCCTTTGCCTACCCTACCTTTATCCCGCATACGACGAGAATCTAAAAATAGATGTCGATGCATTTTTTATATTTCCGGTCAATATCGACATTAATAAAAACAAGTTTCTCAAAAACGTTACGCGCGTGTTAATTAATTCGTACGTAGGCGTGATCAGTTATCATCGATAAAATGATTTGGTAGATCTCTATAGCTTATATTCGTTAAATCACAAAGAAGACGAGTTTCTATAAAAGATCCACCAATTTTACAAATACCTAATTATCTGTTAAGAATTTATATTCTTTTTTATTAGGTACTGTTGACGCAAAAAACTCCATATCAATTACCATTTATTATACAGCTTTTTATCGTGACAGATCTACATGTAATGGCGCTTTTATATGGCTTTCATATTAGTAATATTTTAAATGTGAATAATAATTAGATAGAAATGAAATATTTAATATTTTCATTATCTCGCTCTGGTAATGAGACAAAGCGCGGCGTTCAGTTCCACCATTCAATATGTAACGCAATAGTCAAGTTGGGAACCGCTATTTATTGAAGTCAGTTAAAAAACACTTGTTAAGAAGCGCTATATTAATAAAATCATTATTATTTTAATTATATAAAGGAAATGAACTGATTACTTCCTACGCAGACGCAAGGGGCAATACCAAGTTGATGCTGTACTATAGGTATCTTCAGTTATAGTCCCGTTACAGAATTCCTTCATAGAGTAAAAAAAAGCTTATAAAACCCTATAACAAATGTATTAAGCTAGAAGATTGTCGCGTTAACGTTGTAAAGTAAACATATCCACGGTGGCTTAGTTGTTAAGACATCAAATTAAAAGGTTATTCTACAGTTATATATCTCTCTATAAGGGACGATTTGTTCTAGGCAAGGGTTCAATGTACTATTACTTTGTTGACTGTTTGTTTTTTTTCTTATTTTAAGAAGTAAATTTTCTTTATTATTGGAGAATTTCTGTTTTTTATTTTTGAACGAATTCGACACACTGAATAAATATATTAAACAATATACAAATACATATATGTATGTATTATATTATAATTTCGCTATCATGGCCCAGTGGTGCAACGTCTGACTTGAAAATAAGGGGAATGAATTATCTTCATCCCCGCTCTGGTAGATAAAGCGTGCCAAAGTCTACCTTTAAATAAGCAATGTTTGGAAAATTGCTCAGAAATCGGGGAACGGAGTGTTTTAACATTATATCTTCTCGATATTCTCTACCATATACTTAAAAACAAGGTTAAACAGATTTTTTGATAATTACATATATGGCATAATAACATAATTGAACTTATACTCATTAAAGAAGACCAATAATAATCATAAACGCGATTGTTTTTTTATTGACATTTTACGATTTTTCAATTTCACGTGATTAAAACATTATCTTTTATTTAATTAAAAACCGATATCCCTTAAAAGAACAACTTTATCTACGTATTTAAGATAAACTTAATACAATTTGAATTAGGTTTATTAAGCCTAATGAGCCGTATTATTTCTTGCATTTTAAATATTTGTATTTAACGATGCTCATTTAGGTAGGTATGTTATTAGCTGTTATTAATTTTATTTTGTTACTTTTTTCAGCTTCATGTTGTATCTTGAACAGCATCAGCGAATAGCAGGATAGGCAGAGGGAATCTGGGAAATTAGTGTTAGACACTCCGTTCTCAGAAAGGCATTTCCGTTCGTTACTTTCCGCCGAATTCTAGAGGCATTACAGGTTAGTAACGGAAAAGGAATAAAACAGAGAAATAGATCGCTATCTTTACTAGCTCCAAACAAAGATTTGAAGCGTTATAAAAGAACAAATTAACATTTGAAGACAAAAGTAAAATGTAAGGGTAGAAGTTTCAATATAAATACAATATTTAACTTCAACTGTTTTTATTATATACATATGTTTATTGTTTAGTATAACATTTTACCATAGCTACCTTTAGTTATAATAGCAGTATAGAAAGCTTGTAGGTACTTGTTTTTGTTGTGATTGAAAGTCCACAATACTGAAATATCGTCTCAATTTTCTTATACGATATTACCGAAGTAGGTAGGGGTATATCTCTAGAACTCTACCTCTACCTATATCTTAAATATATTGATAGAATAGCCCAAAGACACGCCGAGCGTCTACAAATTACAATCAAAGCGGGCATGTTCGCACGCGGTAGGTACATGCTATCAATTTAGATATACCCACATCTAAATGTTTATCTTAAAGCATAGTAATTTCTCTATTAACCGCCCACGCGTGGTATTGTGGTTATTTAATACTGGATCTGGGGTATGTGGTATTCGTTTTCATTTTTTACTATGGTAAAACGTGGTATTGAACACCATTGAAGAGTGTCTTAACACTACTTTTCCAATGCCTATAGGTATTGTGGTATGTGTAATACATCGTGAAACGTGAGGAAATGCGTTAAATTGCGTATTATTTTATTCTTTTCTTTTGATATTAATTATATTTAATTCATAAATAAATTATATTATAAATTTATAAGACACCCTCATACATTTAGTTTTCAAATATCATACTGCTTTAGGTAAACAATGTCGACCCGGTGTAACTGTGGGCCAGATTAAGTGGACTTCCTGACCTGGAACTGGAAAGTACTTACTAAACCGGTGATATAAAAAAAATAAAATATGCCTACTTAACGTTCCTCCTTTATTTATTCATTCATTCATATATAAAATTAGGTTTATTGTTAAATAAAATATTTATATGGTGATACGTGGAGTTCAATGCCCTTTAGTATTATGTGGGTAAGTTAAGTTGGTTATTGAGTTATATTTATAAGTATGTAGCGGTGTGATATATTTTATATCACAACTTAATATTTGTTTTTTTTTTAACAATTGCGAAACTTAACACCGCACATCGTTTTATCTAGGTTTAGTATACATATATTATGTTTTTCAGCCAGGTGTGTTAAAATTCCATACAGTGTACCATCTTATGTAGGCATCTTCATATGTGGCATATGTGTGCCATAAGCTCGATCGTGAATTGCGTTTCCATTTAAGAGAATAATTACATCTAAAATATTTTTATTTCACTACTCTGGCAAGATAAAGTAAAAAAAATATTCCAGAGGAAAGTAGAGTGTCCTTATATTACCTACCCTTGTATGAGGAATAAAACATAAAGCTGGAAAACACAATACAATATAAATAGATAATAAATACATAACGAAAGTGAACAATTTAATTTGTTCTCATAAAACAATGTAAGAGACGCTAAGGTTAGCATCGTACAACTGCATGAATCACAGGTATTTATGCGACCACGGGCCGGTCGTGTTCGAACATCACTCAGGTTAGCTGACCATTCGAACTATTTAAATACAATATTTAACCAAATTCTAAGCATTATATTATATTATAGAAAAAAATATATTTTATTATATTATATTATATTATAGTCATAAAAATTGATAGCTATTGGTATTTGTTTGACAATCTAATAATATATAGATATGTATCTTATCGTATTCATCTATTTTATGTTTCAATACAAAATTAATTCAAAATAGCGTATTTAATAGATTTCGTATGTAAAATGTGAGAAGATGATAAATTTATTATCTAGATTATAATTTAATCTAAACAATAGATATTTATTTGAACTGTTGCTAGGTAGAATCTACGGTATAGCATCTGATTTACAATCAGGGCTGGCCTGTCGATCCGGGGCCTGCGCCTACGCACATCGCTATTATAGTTAGCACTACACGTATTATTTATGGTAAGAAGCTTTCCTATGGATTATGGAGATGGAGTGTCAACAATGAACATATTTTTAGAGTTTCATCTATTTTTGTTTAGTCCGATGATTCATTAGGTGTGGCATAGTGTTAATATATCTTATAATTATTAAATAAAATGTTTTGAATAAAAAGAATATAAATTTACGAGGCGTTAATTTGTCACTCAGCCAATATAAGCCTCGTATACATACATTTTGGACATTTAAATAAATTAGCATTGGAAAGATAACAAGAAGGGGACATTTGATATAGAGACAGCTTTCACTCAAACAATGCCATTCGCTGACGTACAAAATATAATTTCACTTCATCTGCGTAGTATGGCATTTTATTAAGCTTCACGCTGTTAATGTTAGGACTCTCTTTTCTCAATTTATCACCGAATTCTGGAGGGTTCTCTCAACACCAGTATAAACAAATCAAATTTAAAATTAAATATTTCATTTCTATGAGTGAGAATTGAACCCACAACGAATGCCACAACTCGCCTAAGTATAGCTTAGTATTTACAAACGGATGGTCCAATTTTGATTACTTCAGAATTGCGAGCGCCGTAACGTGGTGATTATAATTGCGTCGACATCTGATTTGCGTGACCAATCTGTGCATAACGACGCCTGCCTGTGCACTGCGCAATGCACAGTATGCACAGTATGCACAGTACAATATAAACCGCAACGAATGTTTGCACACACGATTATAATTTAACACCAGCTATAGATCGCTTCTTACGTAAGCCCCCACTCTAACCAATGTCATTGCCGTCGACCGATGAAATGTTAACAACCTTTGCCGGCGGTGTTGTTCGTGTATTGCCTTGTAGTTCGTGTATTGAATGTGCACTTTCGCACTTAATCGAGAAATATGGCTCGTGCTCTTATACCTTTATTTATTGCGGACCTTCCAGGGGATTAAGAAGTGCGATTCATATTGCGCTCATTAGTGCTGGATTGATTAAGTATAAGCTTTCCGCGAACGTTGGTATACGGTGTAAGGCGGTGTCTATGTGTATTTACAACTTTACTATATTTAGGCCAGTTGCTAGCGCGTGTTTATAAGTGTGACGAGTGATTTTGGGTTCTATTCCCGCTCGAGGTAAGTAGCTAGTTACTTTTTCCTTTCTTCGCTCTGTTGTTGAAGCATAAAGCAGCGTTGAGTTCTACCAATTAACACGCAATGCTGCCAAAATTCGGTGGAAAGTTGAAAATATTAAAATATAAAAATATAAAAAAAAGTTTTTAACACAGCCGAAATACTTAAACACCAATACAAATTTCGTGTAAAATTTTCCCTGTCCAAACCAGTGAAGACACTCACCGGAACAAACAACAGCGAAAGGTAAAAGTTCGCGTGTCTCACCACATGCCTCATTAAATTAATTACCCTACGTAGTTTTAGATTACGCGACACCCCCCAACACCCACTCCCACTCCATCACCCCCCACTCCCCCCACCAAACAATACAGGCATATTTAAAAGATAACAGCCACGATTTATTGCGTGCATTTCTTTTGTCAGCTTTGAAATTCAACTCGCATAAGTTAAGTAAGATTAAAGTAATCGAACTTATAAATTTTGTCCTCTCACCTCTCTCTATATGGCTGAGGACGGAGGACGGTGTGGACGAGGACTTTGTTCAAATTAATGGGCAACATTATCAGATCGAGTCTCGTACATGGCGTTTATGGGAAGATAATTTTGTGTGCGCAATTTTTTTTTATCTTTTATTTTTTAATTCTTTCACGGCCGGTCGTGGTTTGAGCATGCTCGAGAATGAACGTGTAGGCGCTAAGATTATGTTCTTTGCTGCAGATAATACTATATTATAAGTTTTAAACTTTTTTTTGTTGTTTTAAGGCTTTGGAATTTGTTCTGGAGCTTGTGAATTTAATGTGGGTTCGATTCTTACTTGAGGAAATTAAATATTTTCTTTAAATTCTTCGGTTTGGCGTCAAGGCAGAGTTCCGCCACTCAACACGTCCACAATGTCAACAATGTCTAGAAACAGATGCCTTATTGGGAACGTAGTGCCTCAACACTAGGTTCCCAGGTTCTCTATCTACCCGCTAAATAACATATTCATATGACACGTTCATAGCTACCTATAACTAATCTCAGTTTCAAAGTAACGTGACGAACGATACTCGTAGACACACTAATTAAGAAACTAAACAACCTTCAACTGCCATGAAATTCCTTATACGAGACGGATAAACCAATTTAAGGCACTCTAAAAGCGAGGCGTGCGCGCAGTTACCGAGTCATTTTATCGACAAATAAAAATGTTGTCTTTACGTCAGTTTGTGTAACATTATATGAGTTTTACATTTATAATGTTCATAATGTTCGTTTTAAAATGATATATCTATTATGTCATTTATTTCAGCTTCACGCTGTATACCGAATGTAGCAAGGTAGGAAGAGAGAGCCTAGTGCTAAGACACTCCGTTCCATACTTTCTTTCATATTCGGGAGCCCTTGCGTGTTGAGTACCAACACTGCGCTTTGCCTCGATACGAGAGCGAAGAAATGAATCTATTAAATATTAAATTTCCTCAAGTGTCACTCGAACCTGTGCGCCACGACGACCACCCCCCATTATTGGGGCATACAGGGCGACTGTGAAAGTCTTAAATTTTACATATTGTTTTTTTTTAACTTATAATTCCTATACTTTCTGTAATTTAGATTTGAACTGACAACTCTTGTGTAAAATAGACGCTATTGCTTCCCAATCGGTTTCCGCCGAATGAAATGAACATAATTTTTAAATAAAACTGTTTATCAAAGTAAGATTGGCCTTCGTCTTAATTATCACACCATTATAAAGTACAGCTACTCCCCCCAGCGACCCTTGAACAATGATATCAAATGGGGTAATAAAGTCCCAGAATAAGACAGTATTAATTATATTCCGTCAACGATGTTTCATTCATAAAATACTTTGTATTTGGCTTGTGATTTCTTTCTAGATAAATGATAGTAGAGAAGTAAGGCTGGCTGTAGATAGATGTTTTTGTTTAGTAATACATAATATTCTATGGAGGCGTATGGTGGCGCAGGAGCGGTGGTGGCGACTGGTGGTAGGTTCGACTAGAGAAAATGAAATATTTATTTAGTTTTATATTTTTATTTTTTGGCTCTGATGTCGAGGCAAAGCACGGCGTTGAGTTCCGCCATTCCACACGCAATGGTGGATTCTAAAGATGTATTGGAATTACTTTTAGTTTCGTAAATAACGATACAATATAACTAGGGTTAGGTAAAATTAATATTAAAAAATATATAGGTAGTACTTTTTTTTATGTTTAATGAAACTATTATATTCGATATAGTGTAGTATTTAAATTTTAACCTAAATTGAATAAAATAACTAGTGTTATTTGTTTCTATATTTTACTTTATAAAGTCTCAGTATTTACATATTCAAAATTAAGTTAAAAAAAACAAACGACAAGACAATATTGTCTTAAGTTCGTTTGCGGCCTCAACTTTCTTTTTCTTCACGGAAAAATTGGAGCGGGAAATCTCACTGTTTTTCTCGCGTTTTCATTTGAATTAATTAACGATATTAATGACTAAAAACTTCTTCATCGCCCGCCCTCGTCTAAATCGGTAACAATGTTAGTGGTAAATAAAACTTGTCAAGGAAATGTTTTTTTTTATTCTCCATCTGTCGGCGGTTTTTTTTCTTTTTAATTCGTTCGTTTTTGCTTACAACGGAGTTGGCCCGCGAATTGTTTGGATTTATTCGCGTAATTAACGAAGTTTGTTCGAGTCGGATTAGTTGTTCCATTTTGTGTTTTTTATATCTACAAGTGTAAACATATTGTTTTTTGTAAAAATGTTAATAGATATAGATATTTGTGCACAGGGGCACCAGCGTGTAATTGTAAATGAAACGGTAGTAGGTTTGATTACCGCTTGGGAGAAAAATGTTATATTTTAATTAGCTCGCTCTGGTAACTCAACAAGGAATACCTCTAGAATTTAGCGGAAAGTCGGAAACGGAAGTGACTTAGTAGGAAACAGAGTGTCTTACCAGTGAGTTCATAGGGCCTTTGCCTAGTCTGCTCTGTGCGGGATACAGCGTGAAGTAAATAATCCCGTTAACATAATGTGTACGAATTATATTAAGACAACGTGGCAAAGCGTCTGAATATAATTACGATAGAAGTGCTTTAAATTTATTATTTCTGGATACTCTTTATTTCTTGACTACCTATACAACTTTATATGAAAAAATGTTACACTGTTATACTCTTATTGTTAGTACTGTTTCTAATGTTAGGATTTAAGTACCTATGTTCTAATAGAAACAAATACAAATCTTTACCTTTAATTCATTAGTTGGTTATTAATTATCCAGACAACCTGCTATCCGTGCTCATTTAGAATCTCTAAACAGACACTTCACAACAAAAAAACGCAAAAGAATATTAATGATAAATCTCATCAAAGACCACCCCCATCACATCCCCCAAAATACGTAAACATAGATTATAAAAATAAATATTTCAAAGAAAACGCCAGCCACAGATAAATTATATCAGGAAGGGTGAAATAATAAACAAAAAAAAGCGAGACACCGATTGTTCTATAATAATTTAACCCGTTTAGCGTGGTCGTCTCGTAATAAAGATTAAAAAGTTTATTTTTTAACACTTGCCTGCTTGGCTGGTGCTAATGAGGGGGCGTTGGAAACAATTTGAAGGATTACCTTCTAAAAGCTTCCGTCGGGTTTTTAATTGAGACTTTTTTGTGGGCCGAAAGGCTTTTAGTCCCTTTGCGGCTCACGCCTTGCCTTTTGTGCTCGGTCGGTAATCTATTAATGAACGAAAATATTCTTTATTATTTTGTTGTGAACGATGATTAAATATGTATCCGCGGATCGGGATGAAAATGGCATGAATGTGAGCTTAAGTTTCTTTTTGGTTCTCGTTGTATCCCTCACATAGCAGGGAAGGCAGAGTCAACCTGGAGACCTAGTGCTAAGATACGTCATTCCCATTTAAACCAGCCCCCACATTCTACCGAATTCTAGAGGTAACTGAATGTCGTGCTTTGCCTCGTTAGTAGAATAAGGAATATGAACATATTACGTATTTCATTTCCTCGAATGGGAATCAAACCTACAGCCGGTTGCGTTTAGTCGCACGCATTGCCCCTTCGCCTCAACTAGTCTCAATGAATGAATTTAAGATAGTTGATAGTATTTGTGATTATACATTTATTTTATGAATTATTATTATAAATGATAACCTCTTATAAAAGATATTATAATTTAAGCATAAACAACGTCATAGGCTAATGTAAAAACAAGCCGCACCGTACCTCAGCGTACCGTAATCACATTTGCCTAAACTCCCCAACTGACCGTGCAAGAAAGACATAAAAAACATAACTCTAATCTCAAGTAAGACATTACGAGAATACCAATGCATACGAAAAATCGATTGCTCTGTCTTAAATTCCTCACCCTTTTCGAGGGGGCTCCCCCTAAAAAACGAAAGAATAAAACAGGGAAAAAATCTAAATCGTCTCATATCTCTCCCTCCGCCCCTCCCCTGCGGACACCTTCGACGTCAAGCCCTCCTTATTTCGTATGCGAGTTCCTCCGGCAATCATTATAAGGATATCGATTAGGCCCAAGTCTCTAACCTGCCCATATCTTTGTAGAACACTTGTTTACATAGGACCAGGGCTAACGTTGGAATTTTATGCAATGTATAATTTCTGTATCATTTTTTTTTTGGTACAGGTAATAATGTTATTTGGATTTTATAATTGATAATAATATTTATATTGGATAGAAAGCAGATAAAACTTGCTGTACTAAATATATTTTGTAAATTAATATGTTTTGAGGTGTTTTTGAGGTAAAAAGATAGGAAACAATTATAAAAAAGCTTATACCACGTGGACTTGAAACGGGGGTTGGGTTTTTAAAATTATTTCTTAAATTAAAATATTATGGCTGAAATAACCAACAACATAATAGTGTATTTCACAAGCAATTTCAATCTTCACATAAGTTTTTTTACTACTAAAAGATTGTAAATATCGGTAGAGTAAAAGAATTGGCAAAATGAGAAAGAGCAAGCTAACAAGCAACGACGGACGGTCGGGGCATAAGCATAATAATATGTAAATTGTTCCCCTTAAACTATTTTAGAAGGTAAACACTGGGGGCCCACGTGTTCTCGCAACGAGATTAAAAACCCTATATATAAGGAGAAACGAAAGTAAAGAAGTAAGGAAAACCGCTCTTGGGTATGTAAATACATACTTATAAAATACAATGTTTGTGTTGGGACGGGCTATGTCAGATTATTGCGATTTACGTGATGGACTAGTACAAATGGCATCGATAGTTTTCTGTGACAGGGATCTATATATGTTTTTAATAGGTTTCATTTTTGATAAAATTTGTATATACTAATATTAACAAATATTCAAGCTTTGGTTTCTTGTTTATAATACAATTATAATTATTTTTATGTTAATATATTAATATTCAGTGTACTTAATCCACTTGGTGGTATCTAATAAATCCACCGAGCTGAATACTCTCTTCTTAAAGCGGTCTCATTACTTCGCATTAGACGGCGCGCGGCCACGCAAATCTTGGCGTCCCTCCGTCCGAGCCAAGATCCCCAATTCCTTTCATTACT
>DWNA01002525.1:0-11563 GCA_018249835.1 Heliconius besckei
TTTCCAGTTTTAGCAGCAGTATTAGGTGCAGCGCCGTTCTTAGGGCCATACCTGGCCGGTATACCAGCGGCTCTCGACGTATGGCTTCAGGGTAGGCCTATGGCGGCCTGCTTACTGCCTATCGCTCAAGCTGCACCTATTGCATTTTTGGATGCCGCTGTGTATGCAGAAATAAAGGAGTAAGATTTGTATTTTGTCGTTGCTTTGACTCATAGACTCTCTTGTTTATGCGATTCTCCAAAAGAATTGAGATGAGATGTTAGCTGCACCATTAAAAACACTTAACTGCTAATTTTAATAAATAAACTATTTATTTGTACCTATTACTTGTTAAAAACTAACCGGAACGTCATTTTATATTTGATTTATCCCTTTGTAGTTAATAAGTACCATCGTTTTATTATGAATAGTTGATTCACTTTGAATGTATCGTCCGTTATTTTTGTTATTCATTAGCGCCCAATGTTAATAATGTATCTCCTATCTCCAGTTAACGTCAATCTTGTATTGTTCGACATGACTATCCAATCACTAACCTGCATGCCGTCTTCCATCTCTGTCTATTTCAATCTATGGTTGCAATTTATGGATTATGATTGATTATTAACATTGGGCGTATATCTGATGATATACGCCCAATACGGTGTAACGGTGATCCGTTATAAATATAATTTTTTTTATTTTCTAGCGGTGGCCACCCTTACGTTACTGGCTTAGCTATAGCAGGAGGCATCTTCTATTTGGGTCCAGAGGGCGCGATCCTCGGTCCCCTCCTTCTATGCTGTCTCATGGTGGTACTCAATCTGTCTTCCACGTTCCTCAGAGACACTCCGTCCGAGGAACGAGCCGCGTTACACTCGAGAGTCAGGTAAAATGGCTTACATAAAAATATATGTATATTGTTATATATTTATTTAATATATGAATAGCATTTCATCATACAGAAGCAAATAAAGCAATTTTCCATTCAGATTGATATTTTGAAAATTAAATAAAACATGTTTTTGTTATAATTTTTGTAATTTTCGAACAAATATTTTTGCGGAACAAATTTTGCAAAAGCGCGGCGTTGAGTTCCCCCACTCAACACGCAATGGCTCTAGAATTCGGCGGAAGGTAAGGAACGTAGGTGTCTCAATGGGAACGAAGTGTCTCAACACTATTATCCCGAGTGCATGCTATATGCGGGATGCCTAAAAACAAATATTGTTGGCCTACCGAGACATATCACATATTATAAGGTTAAATATTTATTTACACCTTATGAGAAAAAAAGGATATTGTTGTATTTGTATTTAAATGATAATGAATCATTTTGTGAAATGTTAGTTATATTACATTAAAATATTTTATTTTTTTCTTATATTTTTAATATATGAATAATATATTTAGAATAGATTGTCATTTATTATGTCAGTAGCTTAAAACATTTGATATCATTTTCTTTTCTATTGTTTATAGTTAAGTCAAACGCATAAAAAAGCATTATTTTCTTACTAATATGTAAATAGCTTTGTATTGAAATATTTTTATAATTATTGCTTTAATATATTTTTGATACTTACATATATTTTTGATATGGAAATAGCATTTATTTTGTTAAAAAGTACTATATAGATAATAAATAAATTTAGAATAGAATCTTATGTAATGAATCAAAATCGTAAAAAAAACCTTACTAACATTTACATTTTAATATTTTTTGTTAGTTTTGAGTGGTTTTTTTTTTAAGAAAAGGGCTATGTAATTAGTATTGCTTTAATATATTTTTTGTTGGGTCCGTATGTTATTTATATATTATAGAAATTCAATATATGGGATAAAAATATTTTTTTATAATTTTTCTATATATTAGTGTCATGTTAGTTTAGTATAATACACAAATTAAAGTATTTTTATTCCATAAAATAAACATTGATTTTTAAACATAAACATTGTAAATAAATGGTATTGGGTTTTTTATTTCTTTAATAATATTTTACTAAGATTTTCTTTATCTAGGTCGTTATTGGAATGTATTTTAAAGTAAGGTGTGTATTGTTTTTACTAACTTTGTGCGTATTTTTTAGTCTGGCTTACACTCAACACAAATTACCACTTGCACTTTATTTATTTTTTTGTATATAACATCACACATGTTCACATGGGTTAGTAAATATACATGTATTATATATCAAATATATCTAATCATATTGCAGTATATAAGTAATTAACTATTTTAGATATTATATTACATAAATTAATGCACATCATTTTACTTTATAATTTAATAAAGTAAGCCTCGTATTGTCACAGCATGTCAAATATGTCACTTCAATGTCCACAGGTAATAAATATTTAGATGTTTTTTAACTTATGCTGTACCCCGCATATAGAGGATCTGACAGAGGAAACGTAGTGATAAGACACTCCGTTGCCACCTTCAACACCGCGCTTTGTTTTGTTACACACAGCTTGCAGCGAAAAAATGTAACTAATTCTTTCTCACAAGCAATGCGGATCAGACCTACAAACATCACATTTTGCTGTCAGACCCAACATTGAGACATGGATTAGAATCAAAATTCAATATTTCTTTACAGGCTTGGTGCTTATCTGTGAACATGCATGGACTAACATTATAACATGGAGGTAAAATATTATTATGAGATTATATTTTGGGTAGCTCAAAAGCTTTTTTTTTTTTTTATTGATATACAAAAGTTGCTTAAATTATTATTGTTGATTATGAAAATGATTGAAATTATATACTTTTTGTCATGAAATGACAAAAGCCTTGTGTGGCAGTTTCATATTATTGCGAAGGAGGCATTATTTTAGAGATGGTGTCGTGTTTATTTATTCCAAATTAAAATTTAATTGTCATTTAATTCTTACACCTACGCCGTGACATTTTAAGATTAACTGTTTTATTTATAATAAAGCCAAAGAAGCTGATTAAAAGCATGACAAAGAAACATACATGTGTATATGAAAATATTTATTTATTTATTATTCTAAGCTATTATTTATATTATAACATAAATGCTAATAATTAATTAGCAGTATTAATTTATCATTTAAATTAATTTTTATATTAACTTTTTGTATTGTACACGACATTTTTAACTTACTAAAATTATATAAGAATGAGTTTGTAACTGAAACTAACATTTAAAGATACGCATGAAGTTAAATAATAATACTTTAATAAACTAAAGATATCCAACAACGGCAACGATATCAATTTCTAATATTTTTTTAAATATTGTTTATCTTGCATTACTTTTTTATCCAAATTTAACAAGAAATTCAGAGGGATACGTCAAAAAATATAAAAAAAGTATATAAATCTAGAATGATGTATGTATAAAAAATAAACTATTCATTTATAAGTAAATCATTTTAAAATATGAATTTGTAAATTTTTGGAAAGTGATACTTTAATCTTGTAGTCAACATGGTTTTAAATAGTTTCTATTTGTTTTTTGTATTATATTATATAATTGAGCCTGTGTATCCTAATAATAATTACTATTACATACTTTAAGTCTTAAACTAAAACACGTAATATTGCTAAATTTAAAAAAAATAGAAATTGTCAGTGGTGGTCAATGGTCATAAGAAAAATCTTATTACAAATTTGAATTTATAACTTGATTCACTTAGACAACTTATCCTAGGAATAAATTTTATAAATAAATAACATAAATATAACAATTTGAAGGAATAAGCAGCTCGTTTTTTTAGTTATTAAGAAATATACTTAATATATTAGTTTTGTCCTAGCCGTATTTTTTATTAAGCATGTAATGTAATATGTAATGAATAAAATATGTAATGATTGCATATGGCGCCTATATAATATAGGTAAGGGCCGTTATGTTTATTTAGAGCAATTTCTTAATAATACACGTTTTTAAAAAAAAAAATTCCGGCAATAATTCGGTTAATATTTAGAATATAATTGTTTTGGTACGAAAATGAAACTCATATTGTAATATAGACTAAGTTTAAAATAATAATAGCAAGCTGTCTTTAAGTGCTCTGGCGTCTTCTGTTCCAAGCATATAATAATATTGTTTAAGCTATTTGTAATTTATATTGTAAGCTGTTAAAACAACTGACAGGTACAGTACATTACAGAATTTTATTAAAACCGAACTTAAAAATTTAGGGAGACAGTTGAATTCTGTTTTTAACATAAAAATTTCACATTAACCTCAGTATAAAGTACTCGTTTTAATTTTTCCGAAAATGTGTAAAATGTTATACGATACGAAATCTACAACTATTATGATTATTTTAACCACATCTAAATCGGTTAAGCCGATTCTGAGATTAGCGAAAACAAATGCATAGACAAACAGACAAAATATTTAAAAATCATTGTTTTGGGTTCTATTACGTTAATAAAGATTCCCAATAACATTTTTTTTAAATATCTTCCAAGTACAGACACCGATCCTCTTACGATGTTATTAAAAGTATAGATTGTGGTAAAAGCTGGGTTTGAAAGTACTATAACTTCTAATGTATTCTGTAATGTGCTGTATCTGGTGTATTCTATAATCAAAAGAAAAAGCCCTTACCAGTTCAAGAAAACTCGTCCAAAAATTTATTTATACGCATTATACTGCAAATAAGTTAGCCTCAAACGCGTACTCTGCTAATTGTAAGCTGAAATAAAATTATTTAATTTGCTTTATACGTTGTCTTTTATTTTATAGTAAATTTCATATGTTATTATTAAATTGTTCAAGGTATTTTGTATATAGTATACTAGCGGACGCGCGCAGCTTTGCTTGCGTATTTTGGGGGTGAATTCTAATAAACCATAAAACATGTGTTCAATGAAATGTTTATAAAAGTCTAAATTTCTAATTTTCTAAAAATCGGTGGCGATTTAAAGATTTTTCCATACAAACTTTCAACCCCTTATTTGCACCCTTAGGAGGTGAATTCTAGAAAACCATGAAACACATGTTCAATTAAATACTTTTAATAGTCTGAATTTCAAATTTTATATAAATATATGCCGATTTAAAAAAAATTCTATACAAACTTTCAACCCCTTATATGAACCCTTAGGGTGGGGACAATGGGGACAATTCTAGGAAACGATGAAACACGTGTTCATTTAAATACTTTTAAAAATCTACATTTAAAATTTTATGAAAATCGATGCCGATTGAATTTTTTTTCCATACAAACTTTCAACCCCTATTTTACCCCTTTAGGGTTAAAGTATTTCAAAATCAGTTTTTAGTGGATGTCCAGATTACGAAAGTAAACATCTGTCACAATATTCACGTTTCTACTATTAGCGGTTACGGCTGTGCGTGCGTCTTACCTCAGTCAGTGAGGACAAGTCCTTTTATATATATAGATTATTTGTTTTTATTCTTATGGTGATTTTTGTAATTTACGAAAAGGGAATGTGGCCAGTAGGCAGTAGCTTAATAGTAGGTAGTCCAGTGGGAATACCAGAGCGCAAAAATGACAACATTGATATTTCATTTCTTCGCGTGGGAATCAAACCACCAACCTATCATTTTTACAATCACAGTGCCACGACTGGCCTTAACATCTATGGTTATTGAAAATATTTAAGATTTCGACAAAAATATAGGAACACAATAGCAGTCAGTATAAATATATTAGGTACTTAGACACAATTATTGTAACGATTTTATTTTAAGTTGTATTATTTGATTATAAAATAAACAACTTTAGTTAATGTAGTATTGATAGGTTATTTCTTTTTCTAAATCTTCTAGTTTTATCTTTTCTTTGGTGAAGAAGGTCACTTTTATATCTGGTTCTGTTACAATAAAGCCATTATTATCAAAATATCCATCTAAATTGGCAGTTTCAAGCCATAAGAAAAGAACTATTGTGTCGACGTTAATATTAATTTCGAACTCCTTATAAACGTCTGTAGCACTTTCAGTTACGTTGGCAATACTTATCTGAAATTAATAACAAACAATATTATAAAACTATTAACAATTTTAATTTTTAAATGACGTATTTTATTTACTTGCTAAACTGATAAATTGTTATTTATGAACGATGTTTTCATGCTTACCTTTATTGTAGGTGCTTTTAAGCCTTTGATTGATTTGAGTGCAACAGGAAATATGTAATTTGGTGGTGAAAAACCACCTTCGGCTTTTAATGAAAACTTAATAAATACATCATGCCTGGTCTTAGAATCCCATAAAATTAATGTCGTTTGCTTTTTACTACTCAATGGACCAACATTGGCCGAATATCGTTGTGATTTAAAAGGTAATAGACTACTCCAATTGTAGACGTCCACTACTATCTCAGCGTCAATAATCGGTACAAATCTGTCGTTAATTAAGTAAACATCGACATCGTCCACCATAGTTTGTCTTGGAGAAACCAAAACTGGAGCAAAAAATGATTTTGCGAAGTAATGAAGCATTTTCCATTTACCACCATATTCTGCAAATATTTTTCAGTACAAATTAGGGTAGAGCTTTAATGATAAATAGTGATTTTATTCTAAATATAAATAAAATGTAGGCAAAATAGTAGGATTTACCGATTCCGGACCAAGAGGGCGCTTGCCAAACATCATTCAATTGCCAGTATAAAGCACCCATTGTATACCAATTAGCTTGGTTCTGCCTATAATATTCGGTTTCAGCCTTCATTGACATAGCTTGAGATATCTAATGAGATATATAAAATAAAGAATACTTAATTAAAATCATTTCTAAGCTACCATATTGTAAGCTACTTGCAACATAATGGGTATACCTACTTATTATAATATTTACCTGGCTATAAAACACAAACTTTTCAAAATATTTCGGATCTTGTTCATCTAGCTTCATACGTTTATTTATTTGTGATTCAACAAAACCATATCCATTTGGGCTGTGCTGTCTGTGTTTCATGAAATCACTATTAATTTTTAAATCGCTCGATTTGTTCGTTGCTGTCCTCATAGTTTTAATTGATGGTAAAGATTGAAAGCCATATTCTGATGCAAATCTCGTTTGGGGATAGATATTTTGGTCCCAATTATCTGCGAAGTAGTTATAATAGTGTGTATCTCCATAATGAGGGTCATAAGGATTTTTGGCCACGTAGCCGTCTTCCTCAGATTTTTTACCATTTGAAGGGCTCGACACTAGGTAACGGCGTGATGGGTCAGCACCTTCTACAATAGGTTTTATAACATCTACATATAATTTGATATATTCTACTCTGTACTTATCAAATTCTCCACTGGTGCCATACCAGTTGCCGCGCAATGCAGCTTCGTTTTCATTATTTCCCGCCCAAACTGCGATTGACGGGTGATGCTGGAGACGAATCACGTTTTGTTCTATTTCTTTCTTTACGATTCTAGAAAAAACAAATGTTAGTATTATTTTTTAGTTTCCCGCTGTATCAAGCACTTAGCAGGAAAGCCATAAAAAACCTAATGTTAAGACACTGCCCAGTTTTCAAGACCCAAATCAAGTCCGCGCTTTATTTTATAGCAAAAACTAGGAATTTTTTATTCCCCCGGAGTGGGAATCGAACCTACGATCGTCGCGTTACCGGTCAAACGCTATTCGGCTGCGCCACAACTGCCTTTTAGTATAAATAAATAGACAAAACCATTTCAGTACTTACTGGATAAATTCTTGGTCAGCTGGATACATGGAACACGCAAATAAGAAATCCTGCCAAATTAAGATACCAAGCTCATCGCAGCGACGGTAAAAATAATCATATTCATATATACCTCCTCCCCAGACCCGAAGCATGGACATGTGGGCTTCTTGAGCAGCACTTAAAAGATTGTCAACTACAAATGTTTACATTCATAAATATTATGGCTTTAAAAAAGTAATCGTGAGTAATAATTTCAATAGGTACTTGTTACTTACTTCTCTTCTTATTTACGCTTTTTTCTGGTAAAATATCTGATGGTATCCAATTGGATCCTTTCATAAAAAGGGGGTATCCGTTTATTTTAAAATAAAATGTGCGCCCTTTTCCAGCAATTGTGTTGTTTTCTATGAAATTATTGATTATATTCTGAGAATGTTATTTGCTTTAAAATATTCATCCCAACATTCTAAAATAATGAGATTTAAAGATACCAACCAAAAATCTGAGTAGCATCTTCTTCTATGATCTCTATGGTGCGGAATCCTATTCTTGCATGTCTGTAAGAGACTTCACGATCTATTTCGTTGGTAGTAAAAAAAAGTAGAAGGTTATACAGTTGTTGAGTGCCGTAGCCGTTGGGCCACCACTCACTTATCATATTCTAAAATAAAATAAAAAATTATATAGAACGATTCGAAAACCTTTCGAAATAAAAATATACATTTTACTAAGCAATGCCAACCTTGCTAACTGTTAATTCCATTTCTACTTGAGCCATACCATCATTTGTCGTAGTTTCTACATTCTTCCCAATTCTAAACGTTTGATGACCTTCGACGGAGAGATAAACGGATAAATACCCTTTGATATTTCTCACATGTTCACCGGTTTCCAAATTTACATTCACCTTTACAATCCAGAAAGTGTCTTTCTTGCTAGTGTGTACAGTGAACGATCTTATCACTGCACCATCAAAAAATTCTAAGGACGCGGATCTCCTAAAAAATATGATGATGGTATTAATAGATGATTTAAGTCACATCAAAGGCATATTGCCGTCAATCGAAGAGTCTAAAACGCTGCCGTTGTATAGGATATGCTGACAGGATATTTCTTAAGGCCAACGATGATAATATTTAGGTATATTAATCAGTTTCGACCGTAGGCTAAATTAACATTATCGAATTGATATGATAGTCTGAACGAATTCCGTAAGCAGAATCATATTTTATATCGCAATATGGAATAGGGAATCTATATCACCGGAATCCTATCCTATTTCGTAAAGATGAAAAAAATAATAATAAAAAATTAAAATGTATCGTCTTGTTTTAACCCACCAAATTCCTACAGATGGGAACGCCGGACCCCAGTCCCAGCTAAAAGAAGCTTGCATCTTTCTTATTTGATTAACATGGCATTCGCCATTATATTCGACAGGAACACAAGCGGGTGCTGTGAAATTTCTATCGGAACGTGCTTTAGCGTATTCAACTGGTGATGCGAAGTTGAATTTTAACTCATTCTCACCTTCCTTGAAATTCAATTAGATTTTTTAATTTTCGACTAGAATTCAACTAAACAAAAACATAATTTTACTTAAAACATTAAGAAACCTTTAAATATTTCTTTATGTCAAATGTATATCTGACGAACATATTATTAGTGACTCCAATGGGACTACCATTTAGTTCTATATACGATACTGTATCTACACCTTCCAAAACCAACTTCGCAATAGCACGGGTTAAATCTTCAGCAGACACTGTAAATACATAATACAAATAACGCATATTTAGTATAATATTAGATACTTGTAAAATTACAAACGAAAATTACCGGTAAAATATAAATATCTATTTATTCTTGATTTATTCACAAAATGTCCCTGTGCTCTTATAAGTAGTGTTGACTTTTCAAAATTCATAATATAAATTTCAATTAAATTTATTTTTAAAATAGAACGAAAATCTTAATAGTTGATTTTTGTATTTATTATACTAAAATATTAATTATAAAATAATATTGAATTGTTCGTTTATTTGTAGTGATGTTAAAAATTATTTTAATTACCGTTAAATTTGCCGGTATACGTCCAACTATCGTATGCGACCCATCTGGTAAGAATATCGTTAAATCCGAATAATATATCCCCAATAATATTCGCATTTTGTAGATCTGTGTACACTCCACCTGGCACTGAACCCGGTACTGCTATAGCTGAAATAAAAATACCACTACAATATGTTTTGAGCATTTAAATGAATAACTTTAGTAAATTATTTATTAAAACATTAATTTGACTTCAGCTCAGCGATAATAATATGTTCTGGTACAAATATTGATAACAACTTACATTTGTTTTTGTTTTGCAGCGTCCATATCACTTTGCTATTTAATGAATCTAAACTAAATTTACTTAAACAATGAATATATCTCAAACATAATACACTTAAATAAATAAATATTAATAAAAGCTTCATTCTAAATTTGTAAAAGTTAGATTTTTATAAAAATCTTACACGAAAATACTCTGCATGACTGGACAAAGCAAGCTACACCACAGTAGGAGATTCACTGTCATAATTTAATCATAATATTACATAGTGCTAGTGACGGGCGAATACGAAGTCGATAAGCTATCGATAAACTGGTTGTTATTATTATAATATTATAATTTTCTATCCTTTATTGATAATAAATTAAATAATGAGTAGATATTAACTATATTACAAACAATCATTAATATTTTCTGATATTATTACGTATAATTAATCATTGTGGCAATTATAAAATGGTATGTGGATAGTATTATGGGCACAAGAAACATTGCAAATACATTAAAACTTGCGCAGCTTTACAGTTTTAATGTAGATTTGCTTACGTTAAAAATAAGAACTAGCTTTTACAAGTATTTTTTCACCACACAGCTGATTCAAATGTTGACACTACGAAATGTGATGTTATCTCTAATTGTAAATTACACAAAAAATCAACATAGGTATTATTAAAAAAAAAATATTGCAAAAAAAAAACAACAAATAATGTTGAAGACAGTAAGTATAGGATTCTTGTTGTTTTAGCCATAAATAGTTACATAAAATATGTAAAATATCGGACATAGCAAACTGATAAAAAAATATCTAATACTGCTAACTATAATATATATTATATATTTTATATAAAAATTATATATATATATTTTCATTCTATTAATAAAGAGGTATTTTTAAAATGACCTCCAAGTGTGACCTCGCGAAACCGCATTTTCTTTGGCGTTGACTTTGTGACCCCTGCCATGATTCTTCCATTTATTCCTCGTTGTACCTAATTAGGTTAAACTTGCTGCTAGTTGGCAAAAAAATCTGGTGTCAAGACATTCCTTTCTCCGCTTTCCACCCGAATTCCGAATTGCATCCAATCCACGCTGTATCCTGCGCACAGCAGGGTAGACAGAGGGAACCTAGTGTTAAGACACTCCGTTTCTTCCTTTCATTAAAGTTTTATTTCTTCGAGTGGTAATAGAACCCACAACTGGTCGCGGTTACAGTCACACGCTGCCTTTGCACCATGACATAATATTCTTAGAGTCCTTGCAGAATCAAACTGCCAATATAATTATATTAAATCATTCTTAATTAATACTTCTTTAGTAATATACTTTTAATGTCAAAATGACATGCTTAAACTAAAAAAAATATGGAGAAGATAACGCTTTACGAAGAATTAAGATTAATAGAGAAAAGCGAACCCGAAGTAAATGGAGCTTGGAAAGGT
The DNA here is from genome assembly GCA_018249835.1 of Heliconius besckei. Lineage (NCBI taxonomy): Eukaryota > Metazoa > Arthropoda > Insecta > Lepidoptera > Nymphalidae > Heliconius > Heliconius besckei. The sequence goes on from DWNA01002525.1 coordinate 11,398, forward strand.
TGTTACAGTTGTTATTATGATGCGAGTATATTTCATCGGAATTAATCAATTTATATGTAACGTTTAAGAATTTACTTAGATATTCTCATCCACCCATCCTGTTAAACAAATGGTTAAATTAATATTTATTTTTAGGGATATAGTATAATTAGGCGTTTCTTCGTGG
>DWNA01002526.1:0-11562 GCA_018249835.1 Heliconius besckei
TCGTACCTGTCATGGTGGGAACCTGGGAACCTAGTGTTAAGACACTCCGTCCAATTGCGTTCCCCAATTTCCGACGATTTCTGGAGGCATTGCGTGTTGAGTGGCGGAACTTAAAGTTGCGCTTTGCCTCGTTACTAGAGCGAAGGAATGAAAATATTAAATATTTCATTTCCTCGAGTGGGAATCGAACCTACAATTTGTCGCGTTTACCGTCGCACGCTTGTGCTCCTGCACCATGACAGGCCTTGATATACATAGATCTTCGATGAAACTATATCTTAAAGGGACAGTTAAGACTCTTTTATAAAAAAAAATCAAGATGGTTATAAAATCGATTGAACGTCGGTCGAAAAATCTGCGCTACCTTGTACTTTTTATGTACAATAAATTATATAGCAATATTAGCGTTTAATATAATTTAAAATATTTTAATATAATTTAAAATATTCCAATTGCAAACAAATTAATAAATATATTGCCTCAAAACATAATTTATCAATTCGATGTGAATTCACATAGGTACCTATCACGTAACAAAAATAACTAACACCACTCGATATTTTACTATCGTCAGATAATCGAGTAGCATTCGATATAACATAAGTAATGTAATTGCAGTCATGGGAATAAATCATAATATCTTTCATAGATATTACTATAGGGATCGAGGATACAACACTAGTACCACATAAACTAGCGATCGGCTTATAGCGCCAACACTAGCAAATAATGCGCGCGCGCAGGCTACTGCTATACGCTTTCTCCACACAATACGTGGTAATCAACGACACGTCTAATATTTTATAAGAAAGAGATTTATCTACTTATAAGAGAATTTATATTTCCTTAATGCTAATGTGATACATCTCTATTATAGCTGTTTATAATAGTACTTACTCCAACGAAACTGTTCACTAGGTACGTATAGGGTTTTTTTTACACTCCCACTTACTTACTACCCTAAAGTATCGTCGCAATTTGATACAGGCGAAACAACAGTATGTCATGGACATCAACAGGATATGCTCATAATTCATTTGAAAAAAGATTAAAATGAGATAGAAGGACTTACCTACAATTTTGTTTATGTGTACACAAAGTTTTTTTTGCGTCTATTGTAAAATCGAAATATTTTTATTAAGATACTTCGCATCACAGTATAATTTATTAACTTTTATCAACTCCTTCAGAGTTCATTGTAGCTTTATAAGGATGTAACAAATATATCATAAATATATAATAAAACTTATTATAAGTTGTTATATTTTTTATTTCATCTTATAAGAAATATATATAAAACTTAAAAAATAATAAAAAAAGTAAAACTAGGAAATAATAATTAATTAAAGTTTAGTTAGGCAACTAACTCAGGCTTCTTAAAACACGCAGGTGCACAAAACAGTGATCGATTTGTGCGCAACAGGTCTTATTTGGCAAAAGCTAATATTTATAGTTCATAATCAATACTTTAACTCTCGTAACTCACTCTCTTAATATTTTATCGATATTCATAATTTATTTAGGTACTTTACAGACACAAAAGTGCAGGTTTCGTTAATAATTTTAAATGTAATTTGATGTCATTCTGTTAATGTCGACATCAGGATAGCAACGATAGCTAAATACTAGTAAATGAATTAAGCCTACGCAATGATAAAAACTGCTTCGTATCTGCGTAATCTAATAAGGTTGTTTAGGGAAGTTTGTGGTTGTAATAAAGGCAATAAAAGTGTAATAAGGTATAACTCTCCAAAGGTCCAAGGCGCGGGCGCGAAGTAGTGAGGGCTCGTAGCGTCGTAAATCTGATGTGAGGACTGCGCCCACGCCGCGCATCGCAGGAGCCTGAGATAAACATTGTTGATATTCACGCGTAACACTGCTTCGTTGTTGATTCATCATGTTGGTTGGCTAATATTTTATATGCACAATAATAACATAATAAATATTATATTATTGTTTAATACACACAAATATACTACCGAATATATCTCCGATCGGGTTTAATTATATACTAAGAACTATGAACTATATTTTTCATAATTCAAAAAAATGGAAAAAACGTACTTCGAAATAATAAAGAAATTGCTACATGCATCTGTCGTCACTTTTTATTTCAAAAACTTACTTTTTATTACAAAAATCCACCCTTTTTATGTGCGTTCTTCACATAGGTAAACGTATTGATAAAAATGAAAGTTAAAATGGTAAAAGTTGTACAAAAAATATTTTAATACCATATACTGAACAATAATTACAGTACGAATGCCACTATTAGAAATCAGGAACACACCTGTTGTTCGTATGAGCCTGAATTTTTTGTGCTCGAACCTTTCACGAATTTACATATCTCCCAGTTCTTTGTTGAGGCTAACGAGGGTTATTATTTCAACCACAAAATGTAGACTTAACTGGTTTTGATTGACAAAGGTATGGAGAATAAAGACTTATGTAAAGGAAGGACTTCACCTCGTTAGCGATTGTTAGCGTCAAAATTTTAAATTACCTAATGTGCACTTTTGAGATTAAATTTTAGCACTCGGCTTTTCAACAATTTACTGCCGATATAAGAAAAAAACAATATTTGATAGGCACCAGAGTGAACCTTTTAATATGTTCCTGCTAAGCATAAAGACGTTAACGACTGCAAGTTTAAAGATAGAGGAGGCGTAGAAAATGATGGCTCCCCTATCGAATACCTCAATCACCCTTTATTAAGGCAATGAAATAGATTTATACCGTCCACGGCGATTTTATGTCAAAGTGCAGTTCATTGGCACCCGACAATGTCGACAATGTCGGTAAGACAATGTAATTTTATGCTTAAACGAGCCTCACCTGAAGTGGAACCCGCTCGGAAAATTTTGAATGGCAATATTACTTTGTCTTTGTCCCAAATTGTAGTTATGCTTTATATAACAACAGAAGCGTTACAACTTTCCAATACTATCTCTTCTTCCTAACGATATTTCAAAGCGAGTTTCGTGAACACATTACGAAATATACTTGTTATTGACGCTGAAAAGGATAATTTGATTCCGATCTTTCTTATAATACATGGATGTATCCCACATTCCCACATGTATCGTTCCCGAATTCTCGAGGCATGGTGGTTTGAGTGGCGGAACTTAAGAGCGAAGCTAATATCATAAATAATAAAACAAATAAAATTGACTGACGAAATAAATAAACAATATAGTGAATCTAGATAAAATGAAGATACAAACTGGCCTAAGTACGAGGGTATACGGACAAAAACACAATAAAGTATTTATGTTCTCTATAAAATGTTCTCAAGCCACGAACTCATATTTTATGTGGAGCCGGTGAACCCAATTACACATGAATGGTTCGTCATGATCAGAGATTTTTGGGCCCTAATAAAAACTCGAGGAGATTTATTCCCCGCTAGGAGGCCGACAACCATATTCTAATTCATCTTATTAGCGTTGCAACTTGATAATAAATTCTAAAGTAACTAATGAGGTATAACACGCACAGAAAGCAATATTATTTTCTTCCGTAGATAAAACAGACTTGTTTAAAGATCTTATCTTTTTTCTAAATGAAAAGTATTATCGCGGTTTAGATGTAACGATGCATGCTCATACAAATTTTGTTAAAAAATCTGATAATATACTTGGCGTCATTTGCGTATGAGATTACGGGCGGAGATTTATTTACACATTAATTGATTCATTATCAGTACTAATGAAAACCAATATATATTTTATAAGAAATATCATTATTGAATTCGAGTACAGCTAATGCTTGGGTTAAGTTGCGGGGATTGAATCGAAATCTGCATTTGTCGAGTAATAAAATTGAAAGAGATCAACTTTAATATGTTAAGGTTGACATAGCATGGATTTGATAAATTTATTTTCATCTATAAATTCGATAGGTATCGATTTAACATTCATGCAAGTGTTTTTTTTACGCACGATTTATTTAAAAACAAAATGGCGACCACAACAAATATGTGTTAATTTACGAATACGCTTCGCTGAATCTGTCAATAAATTTTATATGAACACATATATGTGTTTATATCATTATATAATTGATTTTAACTATTATAAATTAAACAAACTCTACCTACTTTCAAACAAAATTTAAAAATAACAAGTAGTCATTCAATTGTGTTTTATAACAATTATAAATAAAAAAATACAGACAATTAATAATACATTTTTAATTATTTTTATGGCAACCCTAAAAACTAAAAATCCTATACAGTTGGCTACGAGTCAATCCATACAACTATTAACGTCGGATAAACGTTACCATGGGCCTGTGATAAAAGTGACCAACTCGATAATTTATTAGGCATACCGAGCAGAAACTTCGTAAAAATAAACATGAATGGCTGCCTTATTGGGACTTGATTTAATACGGCCAATAAAACAGTAACTAACCTTATATAAATTACTAAACAAATAAATAACATTTCTGGTCATCAACTTTATCTCTTCAGAAAGCAGACAGCGCTACGTCAGTCTAAATACGGATTCATTCGACTAGTAAAATGTTTAAACTATTGAACGTATAGGGGGTAAGCCGGATAGTTGTCGCATTTTTTAAATAGTAGTATGATTTACTTCATATACAATGTTATATCTAATTAATTAATCAATTTTTACTATTTTCTGCAATATTTTATAACTAATTATCAACATTATAAAATATTATCAAGTTTTATACTCTAAAAATAAAAAATAAAAAATTCGTAGCAATGCAACTTTATTCAACACAAATTACATAGAGTCCAATCAGATTTCGATTTAGTAAATTGTTATTTTCAAAACAATTAAATTATGATCATTAATCGAATTATTTTAAATTCGCATTTGCGAGTTTTAATATCTTTTTACGTTCTCTTATCAATGTCCTTTTTCTTGTGATTAGTTGCCCCTGAGACGACCATCCGCAAAAGTAACTAGGGTAACTATTCTTTGCCATATGGATACTTACTCTTTTTTATTTGTAAAATAAATAAAATATTAAAAAGTAAAGCACTACTACCACTGACGTCTCATCCCACTGCGGCGACTATCCGGTTTTTACCCTCATATATATATGCTCAATTTGAATCCAATCATTAAAAAAATATACTAACAAACAAAAAATCCTTAAATATGACTTAAAATACATATTTACTTTGAATTACTATTACTATTTATTTATTCTGTTCATGACTTCTGAATTTGTTTATACATTAAGTTTTAATAAAGCTAGCTATTTATAATCAACACGTAAGAATGTTTCAAGTAATTGCGTACTTATGGAAATTTATGTAATAAAGCTATATAAGGAGCCGCGAAAAGGCACCGTCTAATCACTCGACGACCATTAAACTGAAGCTATAACTCTCTACATAGTAGCGAGCACGTATAAAGATTCATAATTCTCTGCTAAATTCTTTTGTAGCGAAGAGATTGATGGGGCCTCTCCTTAGGTGGCCTGCTAATAAGCATTCGTTAATTCTACTAAAGCCAGGCTTAAGAAATTAAATTCAATGTTTCGCGTTTACGATGGAAGTGCTGGTAATAAAATATAAAAAAATAATATGTCTTTATAATTAAACCATTTATCTGATCGTACCAGTGCTTAACTGTACTTTTTTCTTAATTATAAAAACTTGTTTTTTGACATATAGACGTCGTCGTTTTATGGATAATCTGTAAACATGAATTATTTGTTTTTATGAAATTTATAAAATGAGAGGAGCGAAAGTGTCTTAATAGGGAGCGAAGTGTTAAGACACTAGGTTCCTACGTTCGCTGGGGCTCGCCGGGAGAAAGCGCGAAAACAAATGTCACTTCCACGGTGTACATAACAAAATAAAATAGATTTAATATTTTATATTCAAATAACAATAAATAACCCATTTTTCATATTATATAATATCATTTTTGTGAGCAAAAAATCTATATAATCTATTTTTATAAAACAAACGACACGATTAATTAAAAAAAAATCGTTTACATATTAACAAGACATGGTTTAATTAGTTAGATGGTAATTCTGTCCATGTTTCAATAGCCATTAAGTAGTAATATAATTTGCATATTTTTTATATACATAGTAGAGCTTAGTGTAGCAGAGTTAAAACACTCCCTTTCCCACTTTTAACTAGTTTTTGAGATCTAAGAGTTTAAACTCAAAACCGTTGCGTTGACAGTCAACGCTACAATGCGTTACAATGGCCTCGCTAAAATACCGTGAGCATTCTACTATAACACAATTAATTTAAATTGTATTGTAAATGTTCTAATATAAACATTTTACAATTGGGTTATTTCTATTGTGAAACTATAATTAATATTATCGAATTATTGATAACCTCATTTTTAGGGTTCCGCACTCAAAGATTAAAACAGAACCCACTAAGACTCCACTTTCCGTCCGTTCATCGGTCCATCTTTCTGTCCGTCTGTCACTAGACTATATATCAAGAATCGTTATACTTAGATAATAAAAATTCTTACACATGAGATAGTTTCTTAACGCTATATTATATACTCGTATATTTAAATGAAATTAAGTAAGTCATTATCTAAATTAAATCGTTATCACATGTAGCAAAAATGTACGATAAACACATAAGTATTCCACACTCCATAAAGAACGTCACCTTCTTTACCAAATTTTATTGCATCAAAGCTAATTTAACACCTTCAGATATTTTTGATAAGGGAAAATTATTTTTGTTTAACAACTTTGATTTTTTTAAATTAGAAACCAGTCGTGGTGCAGGAGCACGAGCGTGTTACTGTAAACATGATAGATTGTGAGTTCGATTCCCACTCAGGGAAATGAAATAGTTAGTATTTCTAACATTTTAAAGTGTTACACGTGTGCACACTTAGAAATGAAAACTATTCAATATTTTCTTTCGTCGCTCTGGTATTGCGGGGTTGAATTCCGCCATTCAACACGCAATGCATCAAAAATTCGGCGCATAGTGGGGAAAATTTATCCCTTTGCCTACTCAGGATGCAGGATACAGAGTGAACTTGAAAAAAATATCTACTATCTATATGATCGTTTATTATTACCCTTTTATATATTTTATACCTTCACAACTTTTTCGAACTTTAGGTTTATACTCTTAGCCCAACTGGCTTTTACAGCAACACCGGATGGGTAGAGAAGAGAAAAGGGTACTTTGTCTCTGAAAACTTTCACCACCTATCTGTTACTTTCAAATATCTAATCCTTTTCGTACTAAAGATTATCTACAAAAAATATTTTTTGTTATTTTACAAATTCCGCGAAATGTATTAGGTACATTGTAATAAGGGAATGAATAAAGTTAAAGTTAAGTTAGATATCTAGTTACAAACCAAATATTTGATGAAAAAATATCTAGTAGCACAGTACGACTTACTAATAAAAGTTTGAATTTAGTATAGTACATCTCAAATAAAAGTATAATATTATATTTTTCAAATACAAAAGCTACAAGTTTCACAGAAGATGAGATCTTACAAAGGATGAAACGAATTCTTATTATATAAAACTAAAAGCTAAATACGAGAAAGAAGAGCGCTCGTTAATTAATGGTGATAATTTGACATGCTCTGACAGCTAATATTGTATTCAAATTGATTTGTGTTCAAAGTTGAATTGATTTTGACAGAATCAATAAGCCACCGAGTTCTCATGGTATACGAGTATTATAGAAATGACAGTAATTATAATAGACAGTGAGAGAAAATCTATTTAGTTTTTTTTTTTAGTTTTATGAATATGCCTCATTATCTACTGCCTGCTTCTTTCTTTTGTATAGAACTTTTAATAGAATTATAATTATGAGTTTATAGTATAGAATGGACCTTAAAAATAATAAAAGTATGAGTATAAGTGTTATATATATAAACAAAATAATTTTCATATTATTTATAAACTGTAAAATTTTAAAATATATATTTTTTTAATATTTTTGAAAATGTAATATTTAATTAAATATAATATATTGTTTTGATAGTCAAGATAAATTTATAACGAATGCGAAATGCTTGAATTGAAACAACATTCACAAAAGACTATGACTTGACCCTTACTTTGCTGCAATATGCATTCACAATGCACCCATCAGTAGTTACCGACAAAACGAAGCAATAGTAATTATAAAGATAATGAAAACGCACAGATCGGACATGACGCGTACCTCACCGACAATAGCGGGGAGATAACAAGACAGGAACCAGTTTAAAATTCCTTCTAATCGAATATGGTCTTTATGGTTGTCTTTAACACGATTATTATATTTTAAGAGGCCTTCTGTGACTTGCATTTTGTTCACAGAGCGCATCTACGAGGTGTCGATATATGTCGAATAAATAGCTTCGCGTCAAGGTGATTGATTAATGACAGCTCCAGCGAAAACAGACCAGCCGCCTAATTAAATAGTTCTGACAGCTATTTACTAGACGGAAATATAATCTATTTTTTTTTTGCTTTACTCTGTATCCCGCACATAGCAGGATAGGCAGGGGGAGCCTTGTGTTAAGTGTTAAGTCACTCCATTACACATTTTCCGACAAATTCTAGAGGCATTGCGTGTTGAGCGGTGAAAATCAACGCCTATCCTACTTACTTATATTATAATTGTGAAAACTTGTGAGAAGAGATGTTTCCACTTATACTTAAAAAATACAGAACGGACTTAGATGAAACTCTACAATAATATTGCTTATATATCAGGATGACACATAGGCTACACTTTATGTACAGATTTTGTAAGCTTTTGCTGTAATATAAAAATAAGCTTACTGGCACTGGAAAAATATGTTACATTTATGTAAAAATTGGATCAAGTGCAATTTTATTATTTTTTGTAACAAAAAGTTCCCAAATGATTTATTTAAAAACTCTTATAATATACATATTTTTTTGTTATACTTGTCAAAATAGTGAAATATAATGTCAAAAATTTTATTAGATAATTGCTGTATATGATTTTCATGCTGAATTTACAATATATTTAATAAACCAGAAAAACAATAACCATGGTTTATTATTATACCTCAAAAAATGTAAAAACCTTAAAAGAGCTTATTATTGATTATAGAAAATCGGTTGAAAAATCGCCTTATGAGTACTTGAAAGAATTTGTTGAAAATTGTCCAAAATCTATGGATGAAGACAAAATCTGCTGGATTATTGAGACTTTTGTAAATATTCAAAGACATATACATTTTCTGAATGCAATAAGTTCTAAGGTATCTGAAGAACTTTCTGATGAAGACTATGATTTTTTCTTGATATTTTTTCATGCCATAATTTTTGAAATAACGCCAAAGTACACGCAGATTGTATATAAATCACTATTTAACCTAAGCAAGCCTTTGCTACATGTAATCACAACATTTTTATGTCGAGATGATATACTTACAATTATTTCACAAGTAGGCCAAGCGGATTATGACACAATTTTTGTATCAGAAAAAATTTTATGCCCTTTATCTTTATGGCAGCCTTATATAACTGACATGGCTCAAAATTATACTGACTACGTCGAAAACTTGCAGAGACAAAAAGTAAAGCAACCCACAATCCCAATATCACCTAATGTATTAAATAGAAAAATTAAAAAAAACTTTAGTCTCAAGGAAGTGTTACCAACTACCCCTCAAAATTCATTCAATTCGAAAGCGAAAGTAATGCTAACTAAAGACGTTATTGACAAAAAACTTAAGAAAACTCATGACAGCAACAAACGAAAAGCTATGCTCCTCCTGAATAGTGTAAAGAAAAATAATTTACACTTTGCTCCAGTTAATCCTCACTTTTGTCAAAAAACATCTGACATTGATGTTCTTAATGTTCACAAAAGTAGTCTACCTAAATTAATACAAAAACCTGTAATAAAAGAAACGTCGACTACAGTAAAAAGGATAAATAAAAGAATTGAACTAGCAGAACAAGAAGAAATTCAATGGCTTCAAGATTTAATGAATAACTGTCAAGATACGATGAAAGCTGAAATAGTTGAACTTAACGATCGTCAAGAAAGGGAAAAAGAAAGGTTACTCGATATAGAAAGAAAACATTTACTAGGACAAATCTCTTATGAGGAGGCGGTCATCGCTAAAAAGAAACTTTTAGAAGAAAATAAACAAAAATATTTAGATTTTCTAATAGAGAAACAACAATGGGAAGATGAAATTCAATCGTGGAAAAGGTATGAAATAGAAAAAAATAGAAAACTGGTTGAAAAGTTGTCGTTAACAGAATTATATATGCTCCATGCAAAAAGTAATTTACTATTAAGAAAGAAGCAGGCTGCAGATGAATTGAAAAAAGAATCTGAACAAATTATGGAACGAGTAATAAAAGAAAAACATGAAGAACTAGAACAAAAAATTAAAATAGTAAAAGAAATAAAAATATTACAAGAAATCGCTAAAAAATCTAAAGGTCCAAAAGTAATAGATTTCACAGAATCTTCTGGTGCAGGTTTATTATGTGAAATGTCGATAGCGGAATTACAAGAGAGATTAAATATTATTAAAATTAATCTAAAAGACGAACTAGAGAATAAAAAGAAATATATAAAAGAACAAAATTCTGCTGCAAAACGTGACCTAGAAGATTCAAAACAGTATATTAAAAATTATATGGCTGAGAAAGAAGATTCGAGAAAACAAAATAATAAACCGAAGCTATCTGTTGATATATCATCTAATAAAGAAATACATGACCTGAAACAGATGTTGAATGAAAAAAGAAAATTTCGAATTCAATTGACTGCTTAAGTCCAGTAACATTTTATAATAAATGTTTATTTTTTCTGTTTCTTATTCCATATTGTGTTTTGCAAAGATCCCGGTCACTATCAAATAAGCCCATACATAAGCCAGAGGCTTAGTATAGAAGATTGCTTCATTTAAAGTCTAGATAATAAATATGTTAGCTATCACAGCCTTAAATGATAATAAATAAATTTAATATTAGCACTTGGCATGGCTTTACAAGGGTGTAAATATGATTCAGAATTTCAAAAAAATATATAATTGAAATAAAAAAGTAGAATCATTTCTTAAAATTATTTCCTACGTAAACAGCCCAAATATATTAGTAATATAACAAAAATTGCACTGCCATTTTTTCTCAAAGTCTCATCGTCCCGGATACAGGTAAACTAAATAAAGTTACAAATAACATAATATACTAGCGGACGCGTGCAGCTTCGGTTGCGTATTTAAGGCTGAATTCTAATAACCCATGAAACATGTGTTCAATGAAATATTTTTAAGAGTCTAAATTTCAAATTTTATAAAAATCGGTGGCGATTTAAAGATTTTTCCATACAAACTTTCAACCCCTTATTTGCGCCCTTAGAGGGTGAATTCTAGAAAACGATGGAACATGTGTTTAATTATATACGCTTAAGAGTCTGAATTTCAAATTTAATAAAAATTGGTGACGATTTAAAAAAAACCTATACAAACTTTCAACCCCTTATTTGCACCCTTAGGGGGAGAATTCTAGAAAACGATGAAACACGTGTTCAATTAAATACTTTTAAAAATCTAAATTTCAAATTTTATAAAA
>DWNA01002527.1:0-11562 GCA_018249835.1 Heliconius besckei
AGTAGAGCAAAGCACAGCTATTTTCAAGAACAGACATGGGATTGTACCTGTAGTAAGGCACCTCCAATTCTACAAGGCGATATTGAAGAGCAAGTTGCTGGTGTATTATCTTGGCTACTTGATTGTGTCTATGCAAATACTCACCATTAGCAAGATGAGAACAACCAGAGACAATATGTCTGAGGGACTCACCAGGTCGATGACACGCCCGGCAGATGTCGATAGTGCCATCTTTCATAATATGTCTCTGGTAGTTCCGTGTCTTGATAACTTCGTCCATAATTGCACAGACAAAACCTTCAGTTTCCATACAGCCATGCGATCAGAAGTAGTAAGTACTACAGGCCGACGCCAGTTCTCTTTGCCCAAGGAAAGAGGAAACATTATTATTATTAAAATGAATAAATACAAAAGGGGTCAAAAAACTTTCCGAAGCTGTTATTCAAGTTCATATCAAAGCTTCAAATTGTGTGGCATACCGTTATTGATGCTAATCTGGCTATTATTGTAAATATATGAGTAACGGAACTTATCCCATTGTCACAGTCTACGACAATTTGATGCAAGTAAATGTTAAGAGAGTATAAGTTCTTGGTTCTAGGTAGGTCTAGGTTTAGTATAAAATAAGTATATTTTATAATATCAATTCAATTTATATGGATCCAACGACGAGCGCGCTCGCTCAATCCTCCTATGTATTGATTGCATTTAGTTATTGTGCTTGACACTCTTAGATTTTTTATAAGATTGGGCCTTGACTTTGTTGATTAGAAAATATAATTCGACGTTAGTATTTTACTATTTTACATAAAATAATGTTTTTTTTATGAATATGGTATTTTTTGTATCACTCGGTCACTCTTTCTTTTTTCTACTTAACTATATTGTATAATTCGGTTCTCCAACATATTTTACATTTTTATTATCCTTCACCAACATATTTTGTTTATGGGAACATATAAATTTTATTTATTATCAATGTTCTCGCATTAGTATTAATTAATTATTCTGTTCATATAAGTATATAATTATGTTGATGTCCGTCCTCCATCTCTCGCCGTTCCGGACATGGCCGACGTGGCTCTTGGGTGGCGGTCCCTAACGCCGCACGCCGAACGAATGAGTGATGAAAGAATGGCAAAAAAGATTTATGATGGAAAAGTGAGCGGTAAGAGAGGTAGGGGGAGACCTCGGTTGACCTTCGAAAACACAGTGTCAAAGATACTGGAGGACGGTCACCTGAAAAGCATGAAGACCCCCCGAATGGCATGTATGAAGAGGTTGATGACAGTGGACGAGGCGAAAGAGGTATGTAGAGACCGTAGCGTTTAGCGCTCCGTTGTCTCTGACTACCCCGCTAAGGGATAAAGCGTGAGGATATGTATGTTCATATAGGTTTATATATTTACAGCATGCGTGGTGATCAATTATCAAATACGATACTAATCATCATCATCATAATAATATAAATATAATGATTAGATTCATTAGATTTTATTTCTATAGTACATACGTACTGTTAATTAATAGAAATTTATATTTACCATTTCGTATTTAATTAAAATAATCGACTATAAAAAATTTAAAACGTTCGTTGACAAGTAGGTTTAGTATACTAGTAACACAGAACTAGTATTTACCGTAATATCGTAAATTCAAGTATTTAATCAAGATAACAAGATAATCAGAATCTTTCGATTCTCGTTTGCATATTTAAGACACAAATCATGCCAAGAAATATCAGATATTGCCTTTGAATGCAGTCTTTTATGATTCTTATATTGAGGTTTGTTCAGCTCTTGAAAAATATTTCATATTGCAATGATCGTGGATTGTAAATTCATTGCAGTTTTAATATATGAACCATAGGAATCGTGGCGCAGCGGCACAAGGGTGTGTTCGATCCTCATGGGTTCGATCCCCACTCGAGGAAGTGAAATATTTATCTACGTATATATTTCCATTTTGCGTCTCTGGCTCTGGCGTCGAGGGAAAGCGCGGCGTTGAGTTCTGCCCCTCAACACGCAATGCCACCAGAATTCGGCAGAAAGTGGGGAACGGAGTGTCTTAACTCTGGGTCCTCTCTGCCTATCCTGCTGTGCGCGGGATACAGCGTGAAGCTGATATTTCTCATATACTATAGAATTCCTTTTTATTACTATATTAAAAAAAAACAAAAACGCTTATTAAGTAATCTGTCTCTTACATTATTTTTATAACATGTACGTAAATTTAAAAAATCTAATAAAATAAACTCTTGTCCATCCTCAGTATGTTCATTGGAGCTTAGTTCTAACTGTGATCTAATTCCAGAGCATTGTTCATTGTTATAGGAGAAATACGAACTGTATTTCTTATCATTATACAATTATAATCATTATGTTCTATCATTATATTTATACTCTTAGTTATTTATTTAACACGTTTTATTGCTAGTTATTAATTAAATTATTTATTTACTAATCTCAAGACAATATAATTTTAAAAGGAATCATCATGATCTTCATCACCAACAGCCATCGATTGTCCATTGTTGGACATAGGCCTTCCCCAATTCTCGCCACCACACTCGATCCTCAGCTCTTCGGATCCATCCGCTTCCCGCCAATCTCTTTACTCTAAGACACGTCTGCCCCAGCGGCCGTCGGCTGTACGACAAATATTAATTTAAAACGAATATCTTCACTTATTTTTCTACACTGAAAAATAAAGTTTCAGTTAAGTAATTAAATATAATAGATATTTTGTAACAAAATTTTCAAATAAAATTCTTTAAATTGATATACATACTTTTTTATAATTTATGAAACTTATTTTTATCGTAACTTATAATAAGTTTCTAAAAAATATAATAATTATTACTAAAAGGTCACCCTAGCATTGAATTAGAAGGACCCTGGAGCTTCTATAGCATTCTAATGAATTTCCGCAAATGTCTTCCAACTAAACCTCTAATGGTCATGCAAAATAGATGTGAAGACGTGGATTTTATATAAACAATTTATGTTGTTTTCAAATAAAATTATGGACATAAAATATTATTTTATATATACTCGTATATATATATATATATATTACAATTTATGTTATTTTTATGTGAATTATAAATAAGACAAAGTATTTAATTCTGATTATTATAAAATACATAATTATAAGATATTCTAAGTATCTAAAGTATGTAAGAACTGTATAGAAGAATATTATAGCGTTTAAAAAAAAATTACATTATTTTTTTCCATTGTTACGTTTATAATTCTACAATAAATGTAATATAATATAAACAATAGTATGATTTTTGCTTATTTCAAATGAAAATTAATACCAAAAATATATAAAAAATATACTTTTAAACTAAAAAATAACAGTTAAAATATACTATTTGGACAAAAGATAGCTGTTGATTATGATGATGATGATACTTTTAAATTTCTTTTGCCTTGTCTCTCTAAGCTAAATTCTTTATTTTTTCCAGGTTCTATTATTTTGTATACGAATATGACCCGATGTAAAAAGATAAAATAATAAAAGATAAAAAGATAAAATATAGAGACTTTAATGCCCAGAGTAATATATATAGGTAATGTGTGTCTCTTTTCATAGCTTTCTAAAGATACATGTCACCGGCTCAACGAGAATCGTAACGAATATTACGTTTAAGGAAGTTTGTTACGTACCTGTTTCTTATTTTATTTTCATATTTAAACTAGACTAGACTAAGTTCTATCGGGTGCTATTGCAGTACAGTCCGCGAGATCTAAGCTGAGCTTTGTATTTGTGTGAGTGTTTACATATAGTGTTGGTATAACGTCACCTGATAAGAACCGGCTTCTTCGGATTCTAACAAGTACAATTAATAAGGCCGCCTCGTTGTGGGTTCGATCCCCATTCGAGGAAGTGAAATATTTATTATATTTATATTTAAATTTCTTCGCTCTAGTGTCGAAGCAAAGCACGGCGTTGAGCTCTGCCACTCAACACGCTATACCTCCAGAATCCGGCAGAAAGTAAACGGAGTGTCTTAACACTAGGTTCCCTCTGCCTACTCTGATGTGTGCGGGATACAGCGTGAAGCTGGTTTAATTTTTATTTTAATAAGAACGTTACTTAAATTCCGTACTCATAATGCCTACTGCCAATTCTTTTACTATTCAGGGCTAGGTCGAATAACGCTATAAGTGTGACATTTTCCGGATGTTACGCAGCAACGGACACGGCCATTGTTTAATAAAATTGACACCGATATATTTTTGTAGAAACATCCTCTTTCTATGCTCAAACAAACACGTTTCCGTTACGGCTGTCTTAAATCAACTAAAGACGTAAACTACGGCGTTATTCACAAGCAAAATACAAACTTGTATTTTTATTAATATTTACTTCAGAAAAATAGATTTTTTTTTCAGCATCGAAGCAGAGCAGCGTAATGTTAAGCTTCGCTACTTACTTTTCGATGTCTGGAGACATTGCGTCTTTACATAAATTATTAAATAGTTATTTTCCTCGAACGAGACTCGAACCCACAGCCGCCTCGACTTTTCTCAACTCTACTAACAATTTTTACTATCGAATAAAAAATATAAACATAACATTTGTTAGTTATATATAAGAAAAATAACGATCCTCATTTATTCGAAGCGTCATTTTCTTAAAGTTGAATATGAATATAAAAATAATAATTGAACTAACAAATCACCTGGAGTAAAAGCTTTTAATGTTTTTTCTGTTGTTATTGCATTTAAATAGGAATATAATTTTAAATAAATTGTTTTTATTGCAAAAATCCAACTTAAGTTTTTATTACAAAGAGTGAAATAATTAAAATTATTAGATATATATATACTAAACAACGAAAAGTATTCGCTCGTTACAAATATCTTTTCCGTTGATTTTTGAATTTAAATTTGACGCCCGATCGGACGATCGGTAGCTACGTCACTAATATAAATTTAATGCATGTTCAAGATGGGTCGATTTACCTTAGATATATTATAGACGTGTTTCATAGTTACTCTACAGAGAGCTCTACTAGAATTAAAATTCACGACTTTCAAGCTACTTTTAAAAATGTAGTTAAATATAATATAATAACGTAATTCACATCTAGTTTTGGTCATTGCAAATGGATAGAATCAAAATAATTAAAATTCCTTAAATTAAATAGGTACCTAATTGTTTTGAGCTTTACGCTATATTCCTAAGGGGCGTCACTATATCTAAGCAGTGCCCATAGCTATGGTCTCTGCACACCTCTACCACCTCATCCACTCTCATAGATATCCACTGCCATCAACCTCTTCGTACTTGGCCCCCTGGGGTTCTCATGTTCTTTCGTGATTTTCCAGTACCATTGATACTTCGTTCCGAAGGTCAACCAAGGTTTCCCACTGTCTGTCTTACCTCTCACTACATAAAAATATTTTAATAATTGAAATGTTTGTTCTGATTTAATTTTAATAAACTTTACCGTTCCTTGGTTCCCGGATTGGGTCCCAAACATTACGAAAATTTCGTTAATAATATGTGTACATAGCGCCATCTATGTTATATGACCACACGAAGTATGTTTCGAGCCGGAAGTCCCTTATTTATTAATTTCTACGATAGGTGGCATTGCAATAAAACATAACATTACAGCTTGCATATTTCATTTGACGAAAAGAATAGTCTTACACTGTTTTCATATATTTTACTAAAATAAATAATATTAGAAAGAACTAATTCGTTTAAATACCATCGAATATTAACCATATGTTGGTTGGTACACAAGATGGCGCCACAGATTTGTTTAGTCCATTAAAAATTAAAACGCATAGAGATGTCGCTGGGCGATCGTTTCGTGCGCAGAAATCACAGGACACGCTTCCTCCTACACAAATGTAACTACCTACAGGTAGGTAGAGCTCCAAGTACAGTACAGTGACTCCCGCACCGACCGCAGTTGAGGCGGGCGACACTCTCGTCCCAGTGCGTCATGCCTTGTGCCCTACGAAATGTATATCCGCGTATTTTTTAACCATCGATTCGTTTTGTGAACAAAAACTCTCGTCTGTTTTCATTACTGGCAAGTTGAGGGACTATTCTCGGATCCTCCAAACCCGTTATCTAGGATTTGCCGGCGCAGCTTGTAAGTGTTTAATTAAACTGTTTATGATAATATTAATTTATAGCTTAGGAAAATATAAAAGTTTTACATTTAACATATAATTCTCCCGCTTTTATATATAAAAGAAATGAATAAATAAAATTAAACCTGTCCCACCATATACACTTCGCGTTACAAGTGTTTAATGTTCACGTTTATATTGAATTAAAAGTAGAGCCTATTTGTCTGCCCGTAGTCGGCTCGAGTGCTTATACTCCAGGAACGTTTCTCAACAATTTGTCAACGTACGGCTGGGTCTGTTAAGTACTTATTCATTTATTTAAATGTAATATAGTGGATAATTAATATGTTTCACAATAATAAGTTAAATTCCTTTCGTTTAGTTATTCAGTACATATTATTATTTGTCTGGAGTCTCTACTGAGATCGAATAGAATCAGTTGCATAAGGAGTAAGATAAGTGTATCATATATTAAGACTATATGAAACAAAACAATAACGAATCCAGCATTAAATTTTGAAGTAAAAAGTAATCAGCAAATTAGGTATTAACCAGATAAATAAGTTAATGAACACTTGCCAAGCAATTTTGTTTTATAATATAATCAGCTTCACGTTGTATCCCGCACACAGCAGGGTAGGCAGAGGGAACCTAGTGTTAAGACCCCCCCACTTTCTGCCGAACTCTGGAGGCCTTGCGTGTTAAGTGGCAGAACTCAACGCCGCGCTTTGCCTCTACACCAGAGCGAAGAGATGGAAATATATATAAATTTAAATAAATATTGTTTTATAATATATAAGTGCATTATCAATGTTAGCATGTACCTGATTACCTATTTTTTAGCGAAATTTGTGTTTCGTTTTTCCTTAAGTGTCATTTGACCATAATTAATGAATATATATGTTATAATTATAACATATTCATTCTCAAATCGTCTTTTTTTAGATTTTGCCAAAAAACAAATGTCTTAAATAAAATAAATCAGCTTCATGCACGCAGTGTTAAGACACTCCGTTCCTCACTTTCTGTCGAATACTGGAGGCAGAATTCAAAATGTCTTAAATTAAACTATTTGAATGTTTCTTTGTAATTTATCAAATTTATTAATGGAATTTAGCAGCACTGATAAAACATAGAATTGGTTGTCATACAAATATTATTATCAGTAACAGGAAATTTACATTATGATATCGTAAATTTGTCACTCAGCTTCAATAGTTGGACGACTGTTAAAAGGCATTTGTAACCTTTAAATTTTGATATAAAAATATTTTTTATTATCATGGATTTTCTAATTATGAAAATAAAAAACACGTTCGGTAAATAAAACAGCTGAGCTTAGAAAACTCTACTATAGAATAAACTACATCAATAAACTTTTAACTTATATTAGATCGGTACAAGCCAGGAAGGAGAATGTGTGATTTGAAGTCTTTACAAATTTTATATCTCTAGCTCGACCTATTAAGGTTATAGTCTCGTCGTAACAATTGTGTCTATTTGTACCGCAATCACTTTTATTTCTAGTCATTATATCTTGTTTTAGGTACAATAATCGATATTTATTTATAACAAAGTACATTAAAATTAATTATTCTTCGCGGTCTTAAGCCCGATTTGGCTTGTGTAACCACCGCACATTCCTAAGTACAATAAGTTAAAGAAAAATATAAATTATTAATGAAAAATATCATTTTTTCTAAGTATATAATATTCCGATAGTTTTAGTATAATGTAAATAATTATTATTTTGAAATATCGATAGACAATAAGTTAATAGTTTATATAAAAAAAAAATCTTTGTATTTTTTTATGACGCTAATATATTTTAATGATATACGAGTAACACTTCTTGCAGTCTTAAATAAATACTTCTACTGCAACACGTACATACAAAAAAATTGAATGTTTTTAATAAACCTAGGACCTAAGTGCCTCAATGCCTTAGTAATTAAGCGAAGAAAATAGATTTTTGCTTTCCCAATGATTTTAGGCAAATGAATACTTCAAGTTAGTTTGTATGTATTTCAAACCTAAATGTGAACAAATTAATTTTGTGTATACTTGCTCATTTAATATTTGACATGTTAGTTGCAATTTTCATATATACTTCCGTATTATACTTCTAATGGATAGTTTATCATCAAAATGATCAAATCTTTAAAAGTTTACAAACGTAACTTTTTTATAATAATAACAAATAAGTGAAGTAAAATCTAATTCGCTCTCTATTCTTCTCTCTTCAGGAAAGTTTATTTACTGAAGGCGTAGATTATGATATAAATTTATATTATAAAGAAATTAAAATCATTTATGCATATATGCATAAAACATAAAATATACGCAGATACAATACATCGAGCTGATAAATAAAAAATGGAAAATATAAAAACAATTTTTAGCTAAGAAATCTATATTTTCAGTTGTTATTGCTAGAATTTAATCCAATTTTCTATTAGTGGAGCTGCGTGAATTCCTGTAGGTATTCCCGCTGGCAATCCTATACATTACCATTATTTACAAATACAATTTTTACCTGCTTTTCTCGATTTGAAAAGTACAATTTTCTATTTATGTTTTAAAATTTAATCTCGACTAAACTAAGACGATACAGAAAACCTACAGAAATAATTTGTATTTATTGTTTACAAAAAATAGATAGATTAGTTTTGACAAATAGGAATATGTATTTAAATTTTAACTTTTTTTATCACCGGGAAAGGCCGAGAAAATACGCCACACTGATATGATAGTGACATGTCACTGTGTTCTTCGTTTTTAATTAGGGATGATGTTGATTGAAAATTAGAGTTGCGGTTTAACAAATTTAGTTTGTTATATACCTATATTTTTTTAATTTACTAAAATTTAAAATTCTATTTCAATCTAATTCAATTTGTTTTAAATTGATATTTACTTTTTAAACAAGAAAATTTATTTAACAAGATTTAACAAAAACAAATTTCATTTGCAAATTGGTATTCCTCTATAAAAATACAATAAATTTTGGCTTTTTTTTTAATTAAAAATATCAAATATTTAGAATACAACGCTTACGTATGTAAGTGTATAAAATAATATATATTTAATTAAATATTACATAACTCTTTTCACAAAGTATCCGCCAAACACCGCTTATGCAAATTTATCCAAATGGAAACACAACTTTGTTGGTGAGTTTTCACAAAAGCAACCCCCGACTGAACGTGGGTATTTCCCTCATTTAAATGGTCTTTTGGGGGTTTCGTATGAACATACACAATGAACAATAGACTCTACAACAAATTTCTTTCCTCTTTTTATTTTCTCTAGTACTAAAAGTGAAAAAGATCATATAGCTTTTTATTTGATTTTAAGATTAATGTCCTCTAGTCTTTATTTTAGCCGCCATAGAGCACTCGCTACTGCTCTAAAGCAGGCATTTTACGCGACAAAAATTCACAAAAGGGCTGCCTTGTCGTGTTCATTTCAGTTAGGGTTTGTCCCTTTTTGTTTCTGTAGTTTATTTATGAAAATATTATTTATATTTCTTACGCGTATATTTCGTTGCTTAAATATTTCAACTCAAAATCAGGAAGTATTTTTTATGTATATATTTAACATACTATAAAAATATCTAAAAAAAATATAAATGAAACGTCGTCAATTAAATATTAATTATCTGTTATTATATTTATATAAGCCCCAACCAAGCATAATGCATTTAAATTGAAATAGTGATAATACAATACTTTTAAAGTGTTCAAAAAAACTAACCTGCTTCGATTACTCAGTGATGCGAAAGTATATCGCGTGTGTAATTCCCCTTAAAATATATCATTTGGCAGTGTCTAGGTATGCAGACGCCCTAAGCACGCCAGCTGGTACGGATGAGTCACGAAGGAGGGCCACCCTCCCTCTATTCAGATTATAAGTTCTAACAAACAATATTAACTCTTAAAACAATTGCTAGAAAGTCATGTTTCTATTAAGAGTAGTCGAAATTTAGTCACAACCAAATAATACCATATATATGTTATATAATACAAAATATGGTAACTAGGAAGGCCTTGTTGCTCGCTTGGAATATTATTTTAATTGCAATTAAGTATTAAATGTCGTTTAATAAACCTGCAATGAAGTAATTGATCTTTTTACTATGGAAATATTAGATGTGATGTTGGCTTTCTGAATTGCAACGTCAAACGCACAAGAAGCTTTCTAGTTCACATCCTTTGAGTATAAGAACTCATTAGAAATATTATTACGTAGGTAGAGTCGGTAGTACAATATATGTTATATAGAGACACATATAGATTTAGTTCTTGGAATACTTTCGAATGATGTCGGAAAGAAGCGCGCCATTCGCTGCCTTAGATGTTTCCCCATTCTACTCTCAATCAGAGGTGAATGAACGTTCAGCGATATATTGCTATAATAGTTTGTTTGGACAGTTGTTATTATGTTACAATACACGTTGTAAATAGTAACGCTGGAAGAAAAAAATATAAAAAATTAAGGAAAAGAAAAGAAAATAAAATAAAAGATCAGCAACTTTTATCTGAGACACCCATTGATATTAAAATATAGGATATTAATATTTTTATTACATTTGTATATGGGTAGGTATATGAAGAAAAAAGATAAAATTCTAAAACATCACAAATTATCTTTAACACGAATATAATGAAAAGCTTTGTATTCGAGTATTAATTCTAGTACTTACATTACTTGTATGGATGGATGTCGAAAATTATTTTTTCTTGGAATTGATATAAAGTTATCAATTCCAAATAGATATAACTTATAAACGTATCAACCATCATTCTTATAAATTTAAGTGAAAGATTTAAGAGAAGAAAAGTAGTGTTATTTTCATTGAAAGTTGTGTTATTTTATCTATTTCTCATGTTGTTTTGGTTGTGTAATTTTAGTTAAATAATAGCTGTCCATTTTTCAATAATTTGAATACAGGTAGCGCGTCTACTATACGGGAAAAGCGTAGCTGAAGCTGCTCCAATACAGGAATTCACGCGATGTAGTAGTTCGTTTTATTAGTTTTTGTTTTTTTACCAAGGTGGGCGCGAATGTCAATCATAGAGCGTTGTTATGTAGAGATTTTCCATAGAGTTTTTGATCACTTTTATATCTTTTGAAAACCATAACAAAACAATTTAACTGAACTAGATTTTAAAAATTATTTGATAATATTTACGTCAAAATTTCAGTTTTCTTTTCTATAATATTCGTGCTGTAAATTTAATGTTGTAAATTTTAGGTACCATAATACTTTTTAACCGACTTCTGTAAGAAAAGGAGGTTATCAATTCGACTGTATTTTTTTTTTTTTTTTTATTTTTTTTTTTATTTTTTTTTTTTTTTTTTTTTTTTCCCTTTAAATTTTTATTTGGGGGGCCGGTTTTTTTTATTTTTTTTTTTTTTTAAAGGTTTTGTTTCCCGAATGGGCCCCTTTTTTTTT
>DWNA01002528.1:0-11561 GCA_018249835.1 Heliconius besckei
AAAAGGCTCCTTTATCTCCACCTTAAAAGCCGGCAACGCACCTGTAGCTCTTCTGATGTCATGGGTCCGGTCGAGGTCGTGGGTAGCGGTGGTCCATTACTATCAGGTGACCCGTACGCTTGTTTCTATGTCTTTTTCCATTAAAAAAGTACTCCTGTGGTAATAGTGTGTATAACGAACGACTATTTTCGAAAACAAGGAACTTATATGTAGAAAAATGAAACAGACTGGAAAGGGACGGAAGTTTGGTATTCACCACCATAATTTACCATTAATTAATTGAAAATAGTACAATATCGATGGGTCCTATGTATATGGGCCACACTAATAATTTGGCAATTTTGACTTTTTTATGCCAAATGCATTCTATCGATATAATTTATCAGGTCAGCGATTAAAAAATAGAAATTTCAGCACAGAAACAGGACTTTTTGTTCCAACATAAGGGCCTATGTAGCATTCATTTAAACGTACAAGGGCCAAATAGCCATTTGAGACTTTTACGCGGGGCATTTCAACAAATTTATTAATGTTTGGGGCCAATCAACCAGTTTGACACTTATACGCTAAACAGAGCACTGATTGCACTATGTTCACTGCAAAAGCTTATTGTCTCTTGTCTCTTTTTTACGAATTATGAAATAGAACGGCCAAAGAGGTAAATTGGCCTTTTTAGAGTGTTTTAAGAAAATAATATATATAACAAAATAAGGTAAGGTATAAGGGCCATTGTGCAGTAAAAAAAATTAAGATAAATATAAATAAAATATTATCGTATATATAAAGAGTATAGGTGTCTTAGCTGATAAGCAAAGTTTCGTTTACTTTAGATTTACCAAAATAAAATTATAACAAATTTTAACTTTGGGAGCCTCTCCTGTAAAGTTGTGATTTCGCACTCTGGCCCTTATACTTAGGAGCCATAGATATGTACGTTTCTTTCTGATCTACGAGGGGCGTTCATTATATTTTTCGTATCAGCACTGAAAAACACAAATTTTACTCATTTGACTTATAATAATTAATAACTTAAATCTTACATAAGACGTTTTATATTTCATTTCTACTGTATCGTGCAGATAAGCAAACAAAAATACTCGAACCGAATAAATTCGGCGCCATAGCCGAATAATTCGGCCGAATATTGAACATTGAAAAACATGCCGAATACACCGAATACCGAATACTAAACGAATATTCGGCGCATCTCTACTTATCAGCATTATATCAGTTACCATTTAATATTATTTATTATAGCGTCGGGCCCTGAAAATTAATGAAGATTAAAAGAAATGTTTAAATTCCTAAGGTGATCTAATGTTTAATATATTAAGTGACCATCATTTTATAATGGGTTTTATCTTATGTATTTGTCTTAGTCCAAATTATTATTATATTAGTCAGTTTCGATAATGTTAAGAATAAATATTATGATGTTACAGATTAAGGCAAGTCGGTACACGTAGGTACGTTATTTGCTTATGTTGATACGAGTTTCCTTAGCACATAAAATGCAAGTAGGTGTAATGTACAATAATTGATCATGTTTTTTGTGTTATGTTAGCGATTGTTACGTACGACTGTCGAGTACAGCTCAATCATTGAGCAATGCCAACCGTCTCGTCTCACGACTCACGAGCCGACAAACGCGTCATCGCTTACTATTACAATTATAGGTGCGCATACATAAGCGAGGCGGCGGCGGCGGTCGGGCGCGTGTGCTTGTGTGCCTCGCGTACGCGCCGCGCACACCGGCGCAGCGCGCAACTAGACAGACGCGGCATCGGGGCAGCCGGTGCACCCGCCCCGCCGCCCGCCGCCGCCGCCGTCGCCCCGCGCCGCCCCGCGCCGCCCCGCGCCGCCAGCTCCGCGCCCGCCGCGCCGCCCGCGTCATTGAACAACAAGACTCGCTCGATGGCAGGCGTCCTCCTGCCAATATGATAAAAAGACTGCTAAGTAACTCTGTTACTAAATTCGCGATAGTGGAATTTATATGTTATCTTTGTTTTATAAATTATTTATTTTTATAGTGTTAATAAATTGAAAACCATATTTTATTTATTAGTGAATGATAGTTAATTATTATAAAAGCGCTTTACTGGTGTTGTAATCTCCGTGTATTGCCCTGTGATTGTTTTATTTAAAATATTTAAAGCTTCCATAAGCAAATATGAAAGAATGAGTGGTAGTGTAGAAAAAAATGAGCTCGCTGTAATCATGATAGTGTGATCGATTCGGCTACAAGTGAAACCAACGGCGTGTCATCGGAGTTGATACAAACACATTCTTGAATTCTTTGGAGACGTACACAATTGTGGCCAACACCAATTATTCAAATAGTAAGTTTAAGTATAGCTACATCTTGTTTACATTCATTTCATGGCGTGTGACTGACGTTTAAAGAAATTAATAAACAAATAATGCACTAGTATTAGTCTTAATATATATATTATTGTTATTTAGATGCAAATCATAGAATAAATTCTCATTTACATAGAAAAATGTAGTGATTTAAATGAGTGAGGTTGAGTATGTTTGCACTATAAGCGAATGCGAGACGCGAGTCAGGCCGTGGCTGGGAGTCGGACGGCCGCGAGACGGCGGGAGCGTGCCAAGTGATAAGAGCTGCGCCGATAGCGACGTCACGCCCAGACGTTGTTTGTGTGAATTTAAATAAATTTTCATGACAGACAGTTCCGTAATCACCTCTCTCGATAGTCGTGACATGCCAACTCGATGATATCTGCAAAACTCTTCTAAATATTTTATTCATCATCATAATCATTTATTATTTAATATCATTTTTTATTATGCTTCTAAAGTTAGTATCTATCACACAGTTAGTCAGTAGTTACAGTTAGTCAATAAAATAATTCAGATGATAAAAGTAATAAAAACAGAACTGAATTAAATAAATAAATACAAACAGAACTACACAATTCTTTAACACATTATAAAACATATATTAAATATATTTTTCATTATATTTTCGTGGCTTAATATTTTATGCAATGTGCAAAGATGATATTTTTAGTGCATTATTATTATTATTTACTTAATAAACTAAGTTTATTTCTATCAACTTCAAATGTAACTAACTAACTACCTTCTGTATCATATATTTGTTTTTCATGGCAACAAAATGTTTTTATTTATTAATTATTTATTTCTGGAATGTTTAATTGTAGGAATAAGCATATAGTATACATATAATTAACAGTGACCTCTGCTGCCATATGTAATGTAGACAATATTATATGCAATATATAGATGTTCACATATTTTTATTATGAGAATTGCATAATCCTCAACCACCACCCTTATAAGTAAATCTTATAAAGCAAAATATAGATTTAAAAAAATATATGTTAAAATAGATTTTATTACAAAACATTTATGTTGACTATAGTTAATCATTGCCACTTCAAATCATTACACATTATTTAATACAATGAAAAT
This sequence comes from Heliconius besckei, assembly GCA_018249835.1. NCBI lineage: Eukaryota > Metazoa > Arthropoda > Insecta > Lepidoptera > Nymphalidae > Heliconius > Heliconius besckei. Next base: position 3,460 of record DWNA01002528.1, read on the forward strand.
ATAAAATAAATATACAGTAAAAAACTGATTTACAACTTTACAATGCATAATGATGTGAAAAATGTGTCAACACATTTTTTTTCTCAATCCTGTTATGTATTAATATTTTATGCTAAATTTAATTGAAATGTAGAAATAGGTATAATAGATATCTATTTATTTTGAGTTTTTTTCTACACTTAGATTCCACACTGAGAAAAAAAATACTTATAATCATATAAAAATATATGATTTACTTTAAATCATATAAAAATTTGAACACAGTCATTGTCGGTTTCCAGAAGGTGCGGTTTCCAGTTCCGCGGTGTTTTTTTTAATATGTTTTCTAAATAAGTATTAAGATAAACATTTAATTATAAAGTAAGCACTATAACTGTATAATAGAGAATTTCTTGTAATTAAAAGTATTCCAGACATATAAAATATGAAGCTAACCTTAAAGACACTTATTTTACTGGCTGACTGGCTTATTTTTCAAATAAATCTTCTTATCTGGTGCATTATTAAAATTTTATTCCTTTCCAAAATGTGAATGACAATATCAATTGGAATTATACTTATCATATCACAAGTTCTATCTAATAATGAGGATTGAGTAATATTATAATAAATTGTAATACATATTTATCATATTGATGATCCCTATGTATGAACGGGCATCTCATCTCTCTCGGGAGAACAGAATAAAGATTTATTTTGCTTCTACAAAAAAACTATAAATATATACTATATACTTATAATCTAATTTTTTAAGAGCAAGATAAACCCTTATTCTGTTTTCTTGTAAACCTGGTCTTTTCACATATACATGTATATTTAATGACCATTATTATTCTAGCATTAACATTTGGTGTTGTATCCTAACTTGGTGTAGTTAGGATATAATAATAATGTTAAAGATCAAAAGTCCATATATTTATCATAAAGGTGTAATACAGCAAAGGCTTATTTTAATTAGAGTTTGAATATAGTGCTATCTGTATGGAGGACCACATAAGTGAGAGCAGTGTGTTGTGATTTACAGATGCTCTCGGTACAAGTGCCGGGGTGCGCGGGTATGGAGCGGCTGGGCGCGCCGGGGGGACCGCGCCTGCGGCACGACCACAGGCACCATCATTCCACATTGTAAGTAACAACAATATGTAAATGTCCACATAATAAAATAAAGACAAACTATAAATTTCTTAATTATTTTAAATATATTTACATCAAAAGGATTTATTGCTAAATGTTTGTCATAATAAGTTTTCAAATGATCAAAAATATAAAGGAAAATTGTATATAAACTAAACAAAAATCATAATTTTTCAGAGAATATACATATATTCTTCATTATGATGCAATAAATATTTGTTTAAGTAATGTTAAATATATTATAATACTAGTCTATTTTAAATTTACTGGATGTGTAACCTATGATCTTGTGGTATCATGTCAAAGATATCATTTATTAGGTACATCTCTGACCTCACAGAAATATGATGCTGTTTATGTATCAAGACAAAAAAATATTAGTGATGCTCTAAGTCTATTGTTTACAAAATGATGAATGAGTTTTTTGTCCCATAAGTAGAGTGTTAATGTTCTTAAGTATCTTTACTGTAACAATGATGCAAATTACTAGAACTAAGAAGTTTATAAAATGGATGCATGCAAAATATACATTCCATTTTGTATAAATACAATGTAAATTATGGGAATTTGAGTATTGAAAATGTGACTTTACTAATTGCTTTATACTATTATTAAAGTATTAAGGCAAAACCTGATAGCATATACGCTAATATTTATTAAAAGTTTTGTTCATGAGAGTCTCTTTTAGTTTATAAGAATTTGTTCTAAAGATTAAAAAAAATTTAAATAAGTGTTACTTAATAAAAAAATTATAATAAGTGTTACACGAGGCAAGAAATTTGATAGCAAATTGTTTAGTGAGGCCAGTCGTGGCGCAAGGGGGCACAAACTCACGACCATAAACGCGACCATTGTTGGTTTGAAAGATTCAGCAGAAAGTGGGGAAGAGAAGTGTCTTAATGGGGAGTGTTTTAATACTAGGTTCTCTCTGCCTCCCTACTATGCGTAAGGAATTGGGATACACTGTGAAGCTTAAAAACTACAATAAAAACTGTTATACATTATTCCAGAAAAATAATTGTAACAGAGTAAAATTTTTATTGCAATATAAGCTTAATGGTAACATACTTTCAATTCCAGGGAATGGGAAAAACAACAAAGGTTGCAGGCTATGGTTGGCCGCCTTCAAGAGATGGTGGAACAAGAGACACGCGCGCGGTCGGCTGCTGCGGCGGAGCGCCTCGGCCTGCCTCCAAGCATACAGCTGCCAGACGGCGAATACGGCCAGGACGCGCATCTACAGTTACGAGTCCCTTATCAGGTCCGTAAGTATTCTGTTTGTAATATTATAACTGTTTCTACAACTTATATCCCTAGAGTTAATTTAGGAAATGAAGATTGTATTTATTTATTTGATGCACAAGACCACATTCACAATTTTTTACTGTCTAAAGTTATCATCAATTACATAAGACAATAAGAAAGTCGAAACTAAAATAAAAGTTAAGACTATATGCACCGTCTCTTCAGGTGGTTTTGCGTTTTTAGCTTCACATTGCATTCAAAATAAAGCAACCCTATTTGCAGGCAGAGGCACCCACCCAATTTTATAGATATTGTTTGTTGTGTGGCGAAATTTAACCCTATGCTTTGTATGAATTGAAATCAATTCATTCCTTCCTACAAACCAAACTCACAACTTTTATTTAAAGAATGATCACTATGAGTTGAACATGTGTTTTGAAACTTTGCAGCAAGCCGAGCTGACGAGAAGCAGCTTCCAACCTCCACCGAACAAATGCGTGAGCGACGTGCCCGAGTGGGCGGGCGCGGAAGCGGTGCCGGGGCGCCGCGCGGCGAGTGGAGGTGCGGGCGCGGGCGTCGGTGGAGGCGCGGGCAAGAAAGACGGGCTATTGCAGAAGGCCACGCGCTGGTGGGTGCGCATGGGCACGCGCCCACCGCCGCCCTTCCTGCCCGCCAGCGCGCCGCCGCCCTGCGTGATGGTGCCGCGCCGCGCCGCTCCAGCCGCGCCTGCGCCGCCCGACGCGTGACCGCGCCCCCCACACCACGCTTACATTCCATTACCGGGTCGCCGGAGTGCGCGCGCGTCCCGGACTACTGTACACTTGCTAATTTATTTATTGGGGACGCGCCGGCCATGTGATACGTGCGACAGGGTCGTGTTGTGACAGTGGAGTGAGGCGAGCGACTAGTCTTGATACTTTAATCGGTTTACGCCTAGTAATTGTTTCTATTGAAATTTTATGAAACTAGACGAGGTTTCACTGCCCGCTATTTGTGTTATAGGTGTGTATGGCGTTGCATAGTGTGCGTCCGTGTTCCTCGCACTGTCTTTGAGTTTTTGAAAACTAAGACTGAAATAAATAAAAAAAATAACACTATAAAGTTTACATTGAATATGTTGTCTTAGATAAAATTAATTCAAATAGAAACAATTAAAATATAAAATATTTAAAGAATCTTACGATTGTAACCTTGAATGATATTGTATATTATGGAAGAGGTCAGTCAATAATATGCTATTAATGTCTTGCAGTGTACAGTTCACATTTAAATAACCTACTTTAAATTTAATTTCTATCCAGCAGCTAAATCTGTGTTTAAACAACTTTTATATTTATTTAAATATAATGTATAAAGTAATGCATATCAGTACAGTAATCACAAGAATATTAATTTACAAAGCATAGTTACTATTTTATTGTAAATATTGTCTCTAATTTAATGTAAGATTATGTAATGACAAGACGCCAAAATACGACGTTCATTCGGTTGAGTGTTTGCTACATTCCATATTTATGTTGAAATATTTCAATTACTGTACTTGCTTTCTTCTCTGCTGTAAACCCGCTACTAACCACACGGTCTACACTTACATGAATAATCTATGTTTTTAACATTTTTAAAAGTATTATTCCACACTAAAGATAGAAAAGTATTTTAGAAAACATATAAAAATTTGAACATAGTGGGACTTGGGCCCGCAATGCCTTGGACTTGAGTCCAGCTGCATTCAAATTTTTACATGTCTTATAAAATATAAATGATCAATGATTCTGTCACACTGACAATAATTAAATAGTGAGTAATGTTATCGATGCAGATAAATCTCATTAGAGAATAGTAGTTGAATAATAAAATTGGTTGAATTAGTTTTAAATTAAGTATGTATTTATTACTTATATCATAAGGTCAGGTATTATAAGCCTATCATGGGCACATTATATTTTGAGATATAGTTGTATTCATATCGGAAATGATCCCCAAGTTTCCGCTGTAGTCATTTATAAAAGTTATATAGCTGAAATTTGTTAAAGGCTCGCATTTTTCTGCAATAGGCCTGTAATTTAGTCCATAACTTGTAAAAGTTTGTAAACATAACTAGATAATAGAAATTGGCCTGTATCTGAAAAAAATCTGGTGCTTATTGAAATGTACACTTATATGTGAATTTGCTTTATTTTTTGTGAGAATACTATTTTACCTATTATTGATAAATGTAGTCCATAATGAACTTTCGTGTACGCTTCTAGAAGTAGTCACTTTAAGTATCCTCAGAGAAAAATATAAAACAATACTATGATTGCTGCTTACAAATTAAATAAAACCTCTTGCCTTCCTTCCTTAAAATTTTGCGATTATTATGTAATTTTTAAAACAGTCTGACAAAATGCATCACAAATTCTATGATATTTTGGTTTTGAAATTTCCAGTAAACCTAGACTATTAAAAAACTTCATAACTGTATTTTCTAGACTGATTGCCTTTAAATTTTGGTTGACATCAATATGTCAGACTAGGTATCCAAATAACTAAATATACTAATTATTTTTAATATATATATATATATATATATATATATATCTTTATTTAATACATAGAAAATATTTTCCCTCAAACTAGTTATTTTAATTTCACATTGTAATATAAATATTATTAACAAACAATATTTGTAAAAAATTTGAGACAAAATTCGAAATGTCAAACTCACAAATTCACACAAGTGATAATGATATAAGTAATTTGTTATTTATTTCATTAGTTAATTAAGCAATGAAAATTGTTTATGTCAATTTTGTTGTCTATTTTTATGACTGATGCCATTTTAAAATAGAAAATACTGTAATCTATTGCATGTTGTGTAAGAAACTGATTTTATTGTAGTTAAAAAGAAAATGTTAAATGCATAAAAATAAAACCAACATAAAGGCAACAAGTCTTTATAATCGAATTTTAATAATGAAAGATCTAGTAATTAATAAAATCAAATTCCTATACTACATACATGCAATAATAATAGACTTAGAAATGCTTATAAATAAAAAATATTTTCATGATAACTAAACTATTATTTTTAAAGTGTGTGTCTCCAATTTGTTGTACCTTACTATTGTAATAGATTTAAATTTTTAGTGGTGGTAGTGAAGCTGTCCTTGTACAAAATGCTGGTAAAATATAAAAGTTGTTTAAAATAGTTTCACAGAATAGATATTTAATCTAGATATCAAACAATATTCCATTTGTCATATTAATAAGCAAAGGCAAAAGCAAATTTTAATAATAAAAAAACATTAAATATGACCTACCAATAATGAATATATGTGCTTTTATTTAATGAATTCCTTTAAAAAATTTAATGGACATCTGTATTGTCTCATGGTGATCTCTGCTTACAACAAAGACAACAAGCAACAAGCACAAAACAAAGTGGCTTGCAAGTGTGATATTTGTGGGTTCAACTCCCACTTGGGAAAATGAATTATTTTATCGTGTAGTTGCTCGAATTTACACAAGAATCTGAAAAAGAAGTGTTTTAACATTAGATTTCTCTACTTACCCTTTTTTATCATGAAGAAAACCTTTTTACGTGTATATTGAGTAGTGGATAATCAGTCCTGTATTTATAAACTGCTCTCAAGTCAGATCGTCCTTGAAATGCAGTTTTCATTCATTCATGAAAAATGCATCTCAAGATGTCTTACACTTGAGAACGGCTTATAAGCACGGGTCATAGACTGTCATCAGTCATCGTCATAATTATTTTTTGTGTTTATTGGACTACGGGTCTATTACGTGTGCCATTTGAATCTCGGCCCTCTACTAACCCGGCTATTAAATGCCTAATTTATGATGTTACAATATTATCAGATGCTAAACACATTTTTTTCGTATATTATTATGCATCGGGATGCCAGTCGTAGCGCAAGAGCACAAAGTGTGCCTGTAAACGCGACTGGTTGTGGGTTCGATCCCCACTCGAGGAAATGAAATATTTATTTAAATGTATATTTTCTTTTTTTGCTCCGGTGTCGAGGCAAAGCGCGGCGTTGAATTTCGCCACTCAACACGCAATGTCTCTAGAATTCGGTGGAAAGTGCGCAACAGAGTGTCTTAACACTAGGCTTCCTATGCTGTGTGAGGATACAGCGTGAAGCTAGTTTAATTATGTATGGAAGATAAATATTGTCCTTTACAGTGGTAAAATTGTAGAAATATTATTTTATTAATATTCATCATATTTATTTTATTATTTATATCTTAAACACCAAATTAAAATATGTTAAGTTTAATGTTTTATACTTAAATAAAACAACAAACATTAAATTTTATCCAGTTATAAAGTAAATAAAAATTACGTGCAATGGAACACTATAACAAAACTTTTTGTTTTTTGGTTCCAACCTCCAGTGCGTACTGGAACTTAAGAGTTAATTTTTTGAGAGAGATATCTATTTTAGTAAAACATTATTTAAAAGAACAATGCAGATTATAGTTCAATGGTAAGTCTATAAAATCAATAATCGTTTAAAGAATATATATAATTTCGGAAATTAAATCTTTATCCCCCCTTATTTTCTTGATGATTTTTGATAGCTTATTTGACATTTGACATGACAAGCGTATAGCTTTATTAAGTCTGTTCAATAAAGTAGTCTGTAGTATTTTATAACGATTTTGTCCGTTAACGTTATCGGAATTTAAAGCTAGGTTTTATATATTGTGTAATACCTATTTCAAATGAATGAATTTCAATTCGCAGGAATTTTAATTTGTATGATCGGTTTTTTTAGTTTTTTACCGATTCATATTATTTTGCTAAGTTTAATTATTTTACTAATAAACTCAAAACTGATATCCCGGGGCTTGTATTAGTAATTAAACTAGCGTTAGTTATATTAGCTGTATAACGTAGTTTGCTTCTATTTTTTACAACCTACAGGCGCAACAGGTTGCGATTTTGATTCCCACTCGAGGAAATGAAAATATCTTTCGGAAATGATTTTTTTTTGTAACTAGATTTGGTAATTAGACAAAGCACGGTCTTGAGTAATCAACACGCAATGCCTTCAGAATTTGGTGGCAAGTAGGGAACGGAGATTTCTTAATGGGAACATAGTGGCTTAACACGATTTTCCTTGTGAAGTGAATGACACATATATTGTTCAAATATATGTAATATAAGTACTTTTAATGGGAAAGTTTTCTTAATTATAAATTAATATTTATTTATTAATTCTTATTAAATAGTTTTTTGGAGCTTTTTCAAATTTCAGTCTTTTTCCTTGTGAAGTGAATGATACACATATTGTTCAAATATATGTAATATAAGTACTTTTAATGGGAAAGTTTTCTTAATTATAAATTAATATTTATTTATTAATTCTTATTAAATAGTTTTTATAGCTTTTTCAAATTTCAGTCTCACCCGTGACCTCATGAAAAATTTTGAATTTTGTAATGCGGAATATTTTATTGAACAAGCAAATAAATAGGAGAAAATTATGATAAAAACAAATATTTATATGAATGGTATTATCTATATATATATATATATATATATTTAATTATTTTTTGTGTTTATTGGACTATTGGTCTATTACGTGTGCCATTTGAATCTCGGCCCTCTACTGACCCGGCTATTAAATGCCTAATTTATGATGTTATCATATTATCAGATGCTAAACACATTTTTTTCGTATATTATTATGCACCGGGATGCCAGTCGT
>DWNA01002529.1:0-11560 GCA_018249835.1 Heliconius besckei
TTATTTTAATATATTGGTATATATCGAAAATATTACAAATATGAGAAGAAAAAGTATCCTATGTTCATCCCGAGACCCTCAAGTATCTCTATATGAGTATTTTATCACAATTAAATTAGCGGTTTGGGCCTGATTGCGTAAAAGACAGACAGACAGACAGACATAGTTACTTTCGAATTTATAATACAGGTATGAATAGCAGCATGTTAAGCAAAACACCAAGAAGTACGCACCTCGTTCTACACAAAGACTATAAACCTGAAGGCAAATGAAATCGACTGCAATTTTAATATCACTGCAATCTACATGCTAGCTTTATTAAAACCGCAGAACAAAAATTAGAATTGTTATTAACGTAATATAACGTTAAATTTGATTTTAAGTAGAGCCCAATACTTAAAAACTAAGTTTATACCTATACCTATAGAGACTAGCGGCGCAGGGGCACAAGCGGGTGACTCTAAACGCGACATGATGTGGGTTCGGTTCCCACTCTATAAATATTTAATATTTTCATTTCATCGATTTGGTTTCGTGGCAAAGCGCGGCGTTGAGTTTCGCCACTCAACACGCAACGCCTCCAGGATTCGGCGAAATGTGGGTAGCAAAATGACTTAACACTAGGCTCCCTAAATTCTCCCGAGGCTCCCGAAATTGAGAAATTGAAATATTTAGCATTAACTTTTTAGCTTTATGGGTATTAAAGCACAAACTTTTTAGCTTTATGGGTATATTAATGATTAACCATTCTTTATCTTTATTTTTATTTAATGCGTCCTAAATGCCAGCCATTAGATTTTATTTTATTTTAGTATTCACAAACCTTAACGTAACTTTAACTAAGTCATCGATTAACTTAACTACTAGATTAAGTATAAGTTTTTTTAACCTACTTTTTCAAAAAGGTTCTATATTCGTTAACTATATATTTTTTTATGTTTGTCCGTCGATTTCTCGTTAATTAGTGGACCGTTTTCTTAGATATATTTTTTTTATTTTAATCAGTGGTTTCCATTGGTCCTACAACTACCAAATCAGTATCTGATAATGGAGTTCCATGAAAATTGAGGAAAACCCTATTTTTTATTTATTGCCCTATATAAATATTAATATAGGGCAATAAATAAAAAATAGGGCCTAAATAGGCATTTTCATATCATTTCTTATAACAAAATATGATTATATTTATTTCTTGTAGTCATCATCTGATGAAATTATAGAGCTGATAAATTAAAAGGAGCCCTAACTCTTTAACGACTAGTAGTTAGGGGATAATCTTTTAAAATAAAAATATATATATATTAGATAGTTTTTTAAAAAACTCAGAAAATAACGAATTTTAAATACTCTACAATACTAAAAAAAACTACAATTAGTTTTTGCTTAAGCTTGCATTTAATTATAGTTATGATTTTTTATTTAGCAATAATGCTCCACAAAATACAATACAAATTAATTTGAAAACTATCAAAGAAATAATAGCAAAGTATACTTACCCTCATATCACTTCTCCGACATTCTCTGTGTCCCAGACTACGGATCGAGCGCGAACTCTTGCAAATTGCTTTAAGCTAGCGGCGTCGTTTACAAGAACCTGGCGCTACAGTTTCCTTACGAGTACAAAGGTTTCGTTCAGCACTTCTCTATTCATGCTCTCGCCCAAATGTGGTATATACAGCTGCTTGTTGATATTTACTATAATAATAGCATTTTACTCTTTTAAATTAGGCACATAGTGTTAAGACACTCCGTTAACCATTTTCCACCAACTTTTCGAGGCATTGCATATTGAGTGGCGGAATTCAATGATGCGATTTTTATCTTGGTACCAAAGCGAAGTTATGAAAAATATTACTTAAAAATAATTCATTCCCCCGGATGGGAATCGAATTCACGACTGTCGTGTTACAGTCACGCGCTTGTACCACGACGGTCTCCTATACGTAAATGTAATGTCCAAAATTACATCGTGAGAATGTAAATAGTATTAGGTACTATAAGCCGGTTGAAATCCTACTCTTGGAAATAAACTACTTTCCTAATCTCACTCTTACTATAAACAAACAGTGCGACGTTAAGTTCCGCAATCCAATATAAAATATTTTAAAAGTAGGCGGAAAATGGAGAACGCCTTCACATAAAAACTGTAATACACTAACAGATACTAATGTGGAAAATGTAAAAAAAAATTAAGGTGGCGGGATTTGAACCCACGCCTCTTGGAAATCGTTCATGTATTCTAACCATTGAATCATACGTTTTCATCAAGCTTCGTAAAAATATTTAAATGTATGTTACTATATTTGTTGTTGTTGGCAAAAATGTCTTTACCCTAGATTATCTCTGTATACCTACCACGATATAAATATGTGAAAGAGACATACATTTCCTAAAAAATACCTCAAAGTAAAAATTTTTGAAAATACACTAAAATACAAATTATTATTATAATTTTTTTTTATTCGTGGGCACGATATAGAAATATTTTAATACAACCCTCATTGTTACATTACTGACCAACCCTATCTCACCCTCTGGGCTTTTATAGTTCTAATGTTGTGTTAATTAAATTTTACATGGATATCCTTAGCGAGTATACTTACATACTGATTAATATGTATGAGGTTTTATGATCATTTGTATATACTTTAAGAAAATATTTTAATATTTTTAAATCTATCATCTCTAAACAAAGCTAAGTTGTATTAGAAAATGGTCCTCTCAAAATAAACCGAGTAACGGACACTCAAACTGTCATGAAAGTTCGAAATTATAAATTAATTAGATGTTATTCTGCCAATTCTATATATTAGACTAGTGGACCCGGACGCGGCTACGCCTGCTTGAACTATAAGAATATTTTTGCGTCGTTCATACTCATACTATGCCGCCCGAAGGCTAGGTCATTTCGAATTTATTAGAATGTAATTTATTGACTATTATATTTATTTTCATAAGGATGAATATCAAATTGTCGCGGTAACGGTTGCGTAGCGACGCGACGGTTGTTATTAACATGGCAGAATAAATTGCATGTCAAATTAGAAAGTACTTTAAAATATATTAGTAAATATGTGTAATGTAATGTTATATAGCCTATAGCACTTTTGAAGAATGCAGCTTTCATACAAAACAAAAACAAAGTAAATCGGACCAGTAGATCCAGAGATCTTAGCGTTCAAACAAACAAACAAACAAACTCTTCCGCTTTATTATATTAGTATAGATTAGCTTCGCGCTAAGCTATTACAAAATATATTTATTTAGCCCGTATCATGTAATGCGAGGTTGAATTCCGCGACTCAACAGGCAATGCCTTCAGAACTCGGCGGTAAGTGGCTCGCATAGTGTCTGAACACTCCGCATGCAACAGGTAGGTTCACTATACATCCATGCGGGATAAAGAAATGTAGGTATCTATATAAAAATTAAAATATTAGTAAAACAAACTATGTACCATCCATATTAAGTTAGATAAATATACTACGAAAATGTTGAACCCACAATCGAAACCAAAGCAAATATATTACCCACCACAAAGGTTAATTAATCAGAACTCACTACGAGTATATGCACACTGTTACCGCATTGTTACACTCGAAAATATCCAATTAGAGAGTTGGAGAGGAGACAGACAGATATGTGCAGGGTGTGCTTAGCACAGCACAGTATGTTGAATTTGTTATTTAACCAGTTTCAAAAACTGATAAGTTATAATGTTTTATTGCTATTATTATAATTAAATAACGATGTTCTGGTAAAGAGAATTGTTTATTTTCTTTTTATCTTCACACGGTATTCCGTATATGGCTGGGAAAGCACCTAGTAAACGTGAGTTATGACACTCCGTTCGAATTAAGACATTTCCGTTCGCGACTTAAATAAATCAATAAGCGATCAAACAATAATAGCTTCAGAAAATCGCAGCAGGTGACCAAGCCAAGCTCCTCTAGCTCGGCCTCATACAAAACTTGGTGACAATGTAGAGGCCGCAGCACACTACATTCGAAAAAAGTCGAAAAGAGTTTTTCGTAATCACTTTTATATTTAAAATAATAGTTATTTTAGAAGATTGATACGATCTAGACTATCGCTATCGCTTTATCTATTACGTACATATTCTTGCTTCGTTAGTGCGTAATCAGACAATTTTGTTGTAAAGATTATGTTCCAAAGAAATCCCCATCCGGTCTTTTGGTTCGACCAGCTTGTGTGGTAACAGGGCCGAAAATATATCTTAAGACATATCTTTATATACTCATTTTAATATCAAATTGATTAATTAATATGTTGTGTTACTATTAAAAAATAATTAATAGTATGCATGTACTTGTCATTTAAAAATGTATCTAAAATTTTAGTTTATTAATCTCACAGCTTTTCTGATTATTGGCTGAAAATCAGACAAATTGAAATATTTGCATTACACATACAAAAATCCGCACATCAAATAGAAAAAAATCAATACATAAGTACCTAATATTAATGTGCAACATTGTTGCATACTAATAATAAAATTTACGAATTTTCTATATATCAATCCTTTGTTTTGAGTAGTAGTTTATCCATTTTTCACACTGCAAATTTCATAATGCAAAATTTTAGTACAACACTTATCTTAAGACGCATCTCATCACCGTAATGGGGCGTACCAGCCATTATAGGTAGACATCGGTCCTCCGATGTTCAACGTGTAGCTCCTATCTGTTTCGATGCATTTGTCGTTTAAACACCAACCTATAATAAATCAGACTGGTCGCTCCTCGTCTCTCGGCACCACATATCATTAACCTGCCATACTAATGACTTCTTTATACCCTGTCAGTTGAACCTATTTCTCTTTAACTCAGCACGGTGGTTGCTACCTGCCAGCCCGTGGTAACCCGAGCCTATCTCAACTCCTTTACAGACACTCTTCATTCAATACTTTAAATAAGATTCTTATCGGGTCCTTAAATAGATTAGTAGATTAATGGTGTCCTTAATAATTAATAATGGATCTTGAGTTTTACAACAACAATAAAAGTGGTACGGTCGCAGTCATAAACCGTTTGCATTCGCATCCAATCCTTTAGCTTTACGACAGGTCTATACGTTCCACGCATCGACTTCCTCTTAATTACACGAATATACCTTTATAACCCATTTTTTCTGGCCAGATCCAGCCTTGTACGGTGTCCGTATAAAGTTGATGATGCTATAACAGTTCAGACCACATTTGCGCTTTTTACTCATACCTCGTTTTAGTGGGTCAATTAAAGACGCTTTAACAAGTTGTTATTGAATGCATTTATGATATGATAAAAAGATCGCAAGTTATGATCTAATTGCATTAGGCTATTTGCATGGCAGTAAACATTTTTTTTTTTATAAATGAATATATATATATACACATTATATATATATGTGTATATATCTCTATACATATAAAACCACAAGCACAAAGAAACAAAAAGACTGGTGTTTGCACCCACTTATCTTTTTATCGTTTTAATTGAAATCCATACAAGAATCATTGAGATTGATCTAATCAAATGAGTCAGTAAAAAATAAGGAACATGCCCGAACGCATCTCGGTCAACGGACAAGCTTTGAGAGTCCTTTTGGTGAAGGCGAAAAAAAGAAGCCTCCCTAATTGATGCATCGCCTTTGTTTAGTTTAATTCTAACATGCTTTTCCCATTAAAGTGGTCAGGAATCGGGCTCGTGTTGGAGATAAGAGCGGCTCTCTTACTCTTTACACGTTATAATATTATAAGAGCGGGCCGGAACTCCCACATTTTTAACCCCAGTTTAAGTTGTGTCACCGCGCTGGAGGACAAATACGAGTGAGAATTGGCTGCGTTCGGCTTCGTCGCGCTTTTACATCGTCAATCCCCTGGGTGTTAAGTATTGAGAATCAATGTGTTTAGTTAGTTAGTTAAGTGCCTTAAGTGCCAGGATCGCGTTACCGATGTATATGTAAGCAATGCAAAATTAACATGCCTAGTACTCGTGTGTGTTTGCGTGTCGACTGTTTGCAATGTATTTATGCTCGGCCTCTTTAGCTTTGTCGTCAAAGATATATATATCTACACACGTTTTTTATTTTTTATTTTTTTGTCAAACTAATAGTATGGTGAATCTTAAAAATATTTTTCAAAATTTTGCAGCCGCATAATTATTTGTTTAGGTTATTTGATAACATATTTACTAAATAAATTTCACAAGCCATTTAAGTACACACAACAAGGAATATATTTTAAATATAATAATTTACTTGTGTACGAAAAATCCAAATAAATATTGACTATTGACACTTTTAACCTGAGATTTAGGATCGTGTTTGTTTTTCAGTGTAACCGGATCCGGGCGAATCGTGAAGACGGCTCGGCACCTTTTGTGAGTTTTATGGATAATGTTCGTTTTACGTGTATTAACATGGGGACCTGTGTCCGGTCGCGCGCCCTGTCCCCACCACCCCCACCACTCCCACACCCACTCGCGGTTATCAGCCACGGTCAATGTTCGATAATTTTATTACAAAGGTTTTGTCAAATTACTTAAGTTTCAAATTAAATTAAACGATACTTGTTTCTCTTTGATATGAAGAATTAATTTATTTTAAGCGTTTTTTGTTGATGTCTTTGAATATTGTCCGTTTATGTCTTGTTATAGGTCATAGACATGAACTATTATTTTAAGCTATATTTTTTTAATATAATATATTTTTTAAATACTTATGATATTTTCTTTAGTTTTGTTATTCCATATTGTAACTTACAAATATTAATATTAACAATTAATGAGAACATATTTTGTATATAAGAAATAAATATACAAACACTTGTAATATTTGTTTTTTTACTAACTCTTAGAACCTAAACGACATTTTAGAACACCTATCTGATAAATAAAATAAGTAAGAACAAAGGAATAATTATTTAAATATTATTATGAATATGTATCGAAGCGAAAATGTTTTTAAGATATAGCCTAAATTTTGAACAGCTTAAATCTTAAATCTAGAATTTTGAAATACCATTTGTACCTTGTGTACCGTATTCTATAAAACCCACAATAATATTTACTGTTAAACTTAAAGCAACGTTCACAAACGTTCCAGCTCATATTGTATCTTTTGCAAGCCTTACCTTAATCTACGTCATCTTCCTTTCTATCTCCCCTTTTATCTCTGGGGTACAATATCATGACATATTGTATCCATTCCTCCATTTGATAGTTCGACTGCTATCTGTTTTTATCTGTGCGTACCATTATACGTTATTTAGTTAATTTTACGACTTCCCATCACTCACAATATCAAAAACGTAAAAAAAATATAATCAAAAAAATCTGCTTCACGCTCGACAGAGAGAACCTAGTGATAAGACACTTTCCGCTGAATTCTAGAGTCATTGCGTAATGAGTGGCGGAACTCAACGCTCCAACACCAGAGCAAAGAAATAGAAATATAAATTTAAATAAACATTTCATTTTTTCGACTAAGGATCGAACCCACAATCAGGCCCCTGCACCACTGGCTCCAAAAACGTAAAAGATCACTCATCAAGCATTGTTACCAACAAAGCCCTGAAAAGACCGTCTCTGTGACATTGTAAACAAAAGTATCATATAAGTTTATTAATTACACAACCCTCCGCTCGAGCCATGAATATTAATTACTGGATAGGCTTTGGAACTCAAGTAGGCAAAGTTTTACAAAGAGAATTATTATTTAAGAAGAAGGGCCTGTGCTGTGGGACGAAATATGACTGGAATTAAATATGGGGAAGTGAGCTCTATACTCTGGAGTTTTGAGATGGTTCTTCCTTGTGATGGATTGTTATTAGTAAGAAAACAGCGGAAGAAAGTCAATGTAGGTGTTCGGGGCAGGCTTGAGAGGCCACGCCTTAGAGAACAAATAGTAGTCGCAGCCGACGATAAATTTCAATTTATGCTTTTAAACAAAACGCTACAGTGTTTGAGTGTTCATTATTTGGCTCTCCATTTTGTACAATTTTATTGTGATACTAATTACATTATTTTAAATAGATTGTGAACTATTTTGGCACAGTGGGTTAACGTCTGGGTTAACGATAGGTTTGAGTTCAATCCTCACTTGAAAGAATTAATAATTTTCATTTTTCCCACCCTAACAAGACTAACTGTAATGAGTAACTTCTATTATTTGGTCTAAAAGAATGGAATGTTTAGACACTAGGTTCTTTATCTACGCTGCTATATGGGAAAAAATAATATGAAAAAAATATGGAACATACTAACGAAACTAAAATCTTCTTATGTAAAATATGCAGATATTATCAGTTTAATATTGCATATACGATGCAAAATACCGAAGCTTGTTCATAAATTAGGACACGACAAACTGTCGCAGAAGTTTACTGTACCTACACTATTACGGGCTTGAATTATTCACGTGACGGTGGTAAGGAGGTATCTTGGTATATTCTATTCTTTATATATGTATATATGTAAAATTAACTTATTTATATTTGAAAAAAAAAAGCAACTAAAAGACATGAAATAAAAGACAAATGACAATATCAGTAATAAGACCCTGGTCCTCATAGAGAAGCAAATAGTTTGAAATTTGAATAAATTATTTATTATATTTATATTATTTATATTTGAATAAATTATTTTAATTATCCAAATTGGTTCAAAAAAAGTTCATGCTAAGTGTATTATGTAAAACATACATAAATAACAAAAACAACTTAACTGAACTTAGATAATAATAATAATCTAAATTGCATTATTTACATCAAATATCAATATATATAAGTTTGTTAAAAAATATTAGAAGTCGCTATAATTGCTATACAAACATTACAAAAACACAAACTCAATCCAGTTTAATAAATAAACAACCGTTTAGGTTAAGCGACCGAAGCTTCAAGCGGGTCGTAGGTTCAAATACAAGCAAATAATCCTAAGTCAGTAACGACTAGAATTCATTAACATCCCGTTACAAGATGAATTCAACGGAAGTAGGTACTCTAGAACGCCACGTGTTATCCGTACTCAAATTCAAAGGGTATATGGAGAAATACGCAAAAGAGAAACATTTATGTAATGGACAAAACCCTTGGGCATTGGGAGAACATTTTAGACTCGAGTCACTTCAAGTACGCCTCGGGCGTACACGTGAATCAACCAACGTCCTTAGCTTACATAATAACTGGTAGAAGGTTCCATCTGAAACAACGACGTTTTTATATTAAATTCTATGTTTATTATAATACAGTTTAAAGTTAAATATCGATTTAATAGTTATGCCTTTTTAGATGTATTTAGATACGTATACATTAAAAACATTGACTTTTTCCATAGCAAAGCTCTGTCAGGTACTGTTCTAGGTATTGTTAGGAAGCGTTTCTAATTATACGCTACCGGTGTATCTAGTACAAATTACTATAGAATATTGTAGTATTTCATTTTCATATTTTACATAAATTGTGTTGTAAATCGTAGGTATATTATATAAAAAATAAAAAAAAATACTTTGCAATACAAAGACGATGCTTGTGAATTCGAGTCCAGTTCGAGGATATCAATTATTTTCATTTTCCAGTTCTGTTAAGACAAAATGCGACGTAGAGTTCCGATATTAAGTATTTAATTTAATGTCTTGAATTTTAGCGGAAGGCGGAGAGCAGTTTTTGCGACACTAGTTTTCCTCTGCCTACCATTAATTTGTAATTAATAAATTCAAATGCATATTTAAAATATGTATTCAATTGTATTGATTTTTTTTCTCTTTTTTTGAGCGTCACGCTGTATCCCTTATATATATATATAGACCTACCCAGACTCTGCCTACCCAGAGGGAACCTAGTGTTAAGATATTCCATTCTCCACTTTTCGCCCAATTTTTGCGGGGCAACTTTTCAAGGCATTGTGTGTTGAGCGACGAAACTCAACACCGCACTCTTGCTTCAGTATCAAAACGAAAAAATGAAAATATAAATTCATTCCCTCGAGTAATAATCGAACCCACAACCGTCGCGTTACAGTAACTGTTGCGCCACCTGGCCTCATTTATGATACACCCTAAAACACTACCCAACATATCAAAACAAATATCATCAACTAGAAAATGGCAAACTATATCGAAACTTACCTCAACTCTCAACCTATAACTAAAGTTCAAATAATAATAAGCAAATAATTAACAAAAGACGAGTTATTTAAAGTAATTATATAATTAATACGGTGTTGCAACCTCTTAAGCGAGTACGGACAACGTCGTATTAAGTAGGGGTCTAATGTTAACACGTATATACGGAGCTATTGTTTCACGAGACCCCCCGCGGTGGTATTTATAGACCCTGAACAGAAGTTTTGGCAGAGGGACGGGGAAGTGAATGACGATATACACATATTGCTATAGCGATTCGTTATACATTGACGAATTTAGTCCACGGTAAGTTATTAATTTCCTATTAAAATAAGCAATGTAATGCAATAGTGTCGGTAGAGGCGAATACATTGAATTTAAATAGTACCAGGACGGGGCTATGGTTGTTAACAATGTTACTCTCATACCCCTCGCTTTAATGTCATTAGTTCTACGAGATTTTGTATGACGCGTTATGTTTATTTGTTTTCATAACTCAATGTTAGTTTTTAGACCTTTGTAGATACTGTTTTAATCGGTGTGGGAAAATGTTTGGGCTTTTATTCTTGTTGTAGTGTTAAGACACTCCGTTCACCGCGTAACTGCTGAAGAGACTCATAACGGCAGAACACAACGCCGGCCTTTTGTTAGTTTAGTTTAGTTTATTAATAAATAATAACTAATTCCGCGGAGTGTGGATCGAACCCACAACTGTCGGTACATTCCCACTCTTTTGCCTCTGAGCCGTGACAGCCTTATTTTGTTTATAGCGCTAATGCAGATTCAATATAATATTAGTAATAAATTATTATTAGTATGTTAATGGATTGAAAAATATTTTTTTTTAATGTAAAAAATGTAACTGGTTCGGGTCAGTTACAATTTTGTTTTATAAGTTTACAAATATGCTAATTATATTTTAATATCTTGGGTTATATCTTGTCGTATCGAATTTTCCATAAGGATTTTTAATTGTTTTGAGAAAAAAGTGTTTATTTTTTTATATAATGTAACTGAGACTATTAACTATTTAATATGGGTTTAACTATTTAAACTATTTTTATTTCTACATATGTATATTTTATAGCATTACTTTCTTTTTATCTGTCTTATTCCATAAAGCAGTTTGTAATACGGCAACAATTTTTATTTTCTTTCATGATTTCAAAACCAAATGTAGAATTATTAAAATAATCAATTTCTACGTACACGGCCTATTATTATTTTTCCGTTTCAATCAATTTTTAACCGACTTCTGTAAGAAATGGAGGTTATCAATTCGACTGTATTTTTTTTTTTTTTTATTTTTTTTATGTTTGTTACCTCATAACTTTTAACTGGGTGGACCGATTTTGATAATTTTTTTTTATTTGAAAGGTATAGCTTCCCGAATGGTCCCATTTTTTTTTGGTCCATGTCTGACAATGGTATCCATGAG
>DWNA01002530.1:0-11557 GCA_018249835.1 Heliconius besckei
TATCGAAAATAATAATAAAACTTCATGCTTTATTCAATAAATGCTTTTTTATTAAATACGCATTCGATTTGTTTGTTTTGAAATCATTTTATACAAAAGAAGATTAGGTCTTTTATTTATCGATGAGGCAGTACGAAGTTTGCCGGGTCAGCTAGTTAATTATAAAGGTTAGCAGCATTCATCGACGGCCAGGAAGTTTATGGTAAATAAAACAACATGGAATGACATTGACAACAAAAGCTAAGAAAGAAATTAAAGGACTTCGCTGACGTTTGAAAACAAACGGATTATTTGCAATGGAGCCGGTTCGACCTCCTGATCCCCCTGATCCTGGAGGTAATATGGACTCACAGTTGTCCACGAGAGAGGCAAAGTGGAGACTCACCATCTGATAGTGATGGTCGCATTAAGAAAACTGTAATTAATCCTGATACCGCTACACCCTCAATCCAGAATTTGTATATACATCCTTCCTCATCCGAATCCTATCTAGAATCCGATGAAGGCCCTTTCATTGTTTATGTGTCGAGGGAAACTCCAGACCCTGCTGCGGGTACCGCTATTAAAGCAATAAAATTTGGTCTGTTCTTATCATAGAAATAAAGTTACTGATATTACTAAGGATGGTGTTAAGAACTTTGGACGCAATTAAATTAGTGTTCATTTCTCAACTACTACTGCAGCGAATTTATTTTTAACTAACCCAGTATTAAGTTTGTGTAAATATGTCGCCATTATTCCTACATTTAATATAACTAATAAGAGATGTTCCCGTAGATTTTTCGTTAGACGAGCTTGTCGAATTATTGGTGTTTCCCTCTGGAAGTGGACTAGTGATGAAAGCAAGGAGGCTGAACAGGAAGAACGTTAGTGAGGGGGTGACTACATGGATTCCGACTCAGTCAGTTGTGGTCATTTTCCGTGGACAAGAGTTAGTTGCCTAATAGGGTCTTTTTCTATCATTCCTTGCTTCCTGTAGAACCATACAAATTCCCAACAACGCAATGTTTGAATTGCTGTCATTTTGGCCACATTTAATCACAGTGTCGATGAAAGCCCAGGTGTAACAGGTGTTCCCGGGATCATACTGGCGATACATGTGACACAACCAAGGAAAATTTAAATTGTTTATATTGTGCTAGCAAGTGAGGACATAACTTATCGATTAAATACTGTTTTGCACTATCTTAACTAGTGGCTCCGTTTACATGGTCTGGCATTATCTGTAGCAAAGTGCCAGGCGGTGGTTTTTAGCAAAAAGAGAGTTATACTAAACTTTGAAATTTTTTATGATAATCAACACATAAATTTTGCATAAAATTTCTTAGGCGTGATTTTTGATAAAAGACTGAATGGAATTGCCCATGCTGAATATCACAAGTGTGAAAAAGGCATTAATGCTTTAAGAGCTGTATCTGGTGTGTGGTGGAATGCACACCCTTATACTCAAAAACTACTGTACAATGCCATAATCCGTAGTCATATTGATTACGGATTGTTTGTTCCTAGACCCCTTTAACAACGTTGCTACTGAAAAACTTTATCGTATACAATACAAGTGTCTACGGATTATTTTAGGTGCAATAAAGCCTTCCCCACCAATGCTCTGCAGGTGGAATGTGTGGAACCTCCCCTTCCTATCCGCCGACAATTCCCGAGGACCGATTTATAGGCAAAATGTTACAGCTGTCTTCCCATCTCTTATTGCCTAAGCTATCTGAGCTACCGGACCTCATCTCCCGCGGCAAGCCGCTCCCATACTTGCTCAATAGCTTCCTTAAATTTAACTCCCTTCCTCATCCCTTGTCCATCTAATCCTTTTTTTTTGTACGCCTTATCGGGCTTTAGGACACCATCCTTCTGTTATCACTATTCTTGGCCTATCCAAGGGAGCTGTTGACACTGCAAACTATTTCCTCATCTGTGTTGGTGGAGATCGCTGGATACCAAAATTATATTACAATTTAAATGTCCTCCCGAATCATCTGTGTTTACAGGAGAGGCTGTTGCTTTGTTAGAAGCAATCCTGTTCACACTCTCCCACGATTTTAAACAGACTGTTATCTTTACTGGCTCATTAAGCTGCATATTGGCTATAAAGGGAAATCCGTTTCATAGTAAATTGAGATCTTCCATAATTTTAAGGATTCGTGAAGAATATACTTTGGCATGGATTCCAGGGCATTCTGGAATCAGTGAGGATGAATCTGCAGACTCTTGTGCTAAATTAGCCATCCAGTGTGGCACTTTAGATCACTTTTCTATTTCGGCTCAGGATCTGCTGTCTCTTGCACAAACTCATTTAGATTTGTCATGGACTAAATTCTGGGAATTGTCAAAATCTCAGAAAGGTAAGTATTATGCCACGGAGGGTTTTATCAACTATTTGTCGTTTGCGCCTTGGGCATGCTTGTACACCTGTGCACCTAATCAAGATCAGACTAATCAAACTAATAAAAGATACATCAACATTGATCGGCCCAATATTGTTAGTGAATACAATCGATATATGGGTGGAGTAGATTTAATCGACAGCATCATGGGATATTACAAAATTTTGATACGAAGTAAAAGATGGCAAGTACGAGTTATTTTACCATTTATTAGACCTTACAATGGCAAATGCATGGCTATTATATCGGCGAGTAAAATCTTCTAAGCAGAACATTGAAAAAGATACTTTTATGGCAGATTTTCGTCTCGAAGTAGCCGAAACTCTATGCAAACTTAGGAATAAAACAGCAATCGAGAAACGCCAATCGACAGAAATTGATATCCAGGCCAAAAAGCATAAAGGTTCTGCGCAGCATACTCCGCCAATTGCAGTGCGTCGAGATCAAATCGGGCACTGGCCAGTTTGGTTTGAAAATAGGACCAGGTGCAAGTTTCCTAAATGCACAGGAGTCTCTCAAACTTTATGTGATAAATGCGGTGTGACTCTTTGCTATAATAAGAAAAATAATTGCTTCAAAGAGTTCCACACCACATAGAACAATATGATACTATTGGCGCAATGTTACAGATATGTCACAATCCCTATTTTCTGAAATAAACAAATAATGAAAAAAAAAAAGATTTTCTAAAAAATACATGTTTCATTTTAGTTAAATATAAGGCCTTAAACGTAAATTATTTTAAAATTTATGATCAAGGGCTACAAGGGGTTAAAAACATAATTTTAGTCTACTAATTAAAAGAGAAGCTCTCAATTCGTGGGAATCAACTATTTCCTTAGGTGTAACTATAGATTCCAAACTCCAGTGGAATGCTTATCTGGAAGCACTTGCGGATAACCTCAGCTCTGCCGCGTTCGCAATTAAAAAAGTAAGACAAAGAACGGACGTTGTAACTGCCCGACTAGTCTACTATAGCTATTTTCATGGTATTTTATCTTATGAAATATTTCTATGGGGCAGTGCTTCAGACACAAATTCAATATATATTCTCCAAAAAAGAGCCGTGAGTTATATTTATAACCTAAGAGCGTGAGATTCTCTGAGAGATGTTTTCAATTATACAGGTATTATTACAGTTGCATCCCAATCTGTATATTATAATATTCTCTTTGTCCAACAAAATATACATTGTCATAGTTAAAATAGTGACAGCCGTACGATAGGAACGAGAAATAAAGATAAGATTGTTACGCCAAGTTTTCGCCTCCAAAAAGTTAATAAATCTTTTATGGGTCCGAGCTACCAAAATGTTTGCCACTACCAAAATTTAAAATAACTAAAAAAAATCTAACAAGTAAAGCTTTTTATACTTGGAGGAGGAGGAGGAGGAGGAGGAGAGGAAGTTGCCAGCTAATGTAATAATTTGTACCGTTGACTTTGAAAAAAGCAACTGTTGAGCAATTATTTGAAATTATGGCTGAAATGACTAAAATATGTGCAATACATTCAAATAAACCCAGGTATAACCACCCGGCCCACTACTACACAAGAAATAGAAATTTTATTTGGTTAACATTTAGCTACTGGTATATTTAGCTACCCGTACTTGAAAATGTACTGGGAAACTGGCATCAGCATACACTTGTTCTCAGAGAATATGGCCCGGGATCGTTTTCTTGAATTACGAAATAATTTACACCTTGTTGATAACACAATAATACCAGGTAGTTGCAAAGATGCATTTTATAAACTTCGACCAATATTTGATGCTGTAGGAATCGATGTTTAGAATTACCGCATGAAATAGACTTTTGCGTTGATGAGCAGATGATTCCTTTCACTGAGCTCCTTATTTTATTTTCAAGAAAAAGAAGTTGTTACAATATTTGGTCTACCTTTCTTACTGAAATTGTTCAGAAATTTGTTTTTAAAATATAATATAAAATGCAATACAAATATTACTTTAAACAATGTTGAAGGAAAAGATAATATTTTGTTATCTTTATGTATATTAACACATTGAGTGCTCTCTACTCGGATCCGAGTGGGGCGGGGCCATAGTAGCGATGCTCCTTACTCGGATCCGTGCAAGCGTTCCGTTCATTTTGTATTAGCCAGTAAAGCGATTGCTTCTGAGGCGAACTCACGTTGTTTTGCGCGGCTACTCTGGCAATAAAGTCAACTTACGAAACCAAGTATTGGTTTCATTCTAACAGTGTGGTAGTGATTTGTATACACGATAGAAAAGAAACTTAAGTATTCCATGGAAGCTGTCCAACCGATGATTTGAAATAAGCAGCAAGCGAATCACGTACGTTAAAAGCAGTAGTGTTTCCACCAATGTGACGTAGATCATTGAACGCCTCCTGATTCAGGTTATGATGCGCTGGCCTGGGTCTAGAACAATACTCTTCTTTACTTTCGATATTATAAGTTCGCATAACATTATGCAATATACATGTTGTCAAAACAACATTATCAACCATGTCTGAGTACACTCCAAACAACCGCACAATACATATAGGCTCCGTATAAAAAAATCGTAAAAACTCGAATCCTCGAGCTTCACGCGCAACGAGTGTTTTAATTGATTTCCCCAAGTCTGATTCACCAGGATTATGGTTTGCAAACCACCAGCATTCCAGGATCCGGAGAAAAACAGCATCAACTTTCACCATCTATAACAGTGAGTGTTTTATCGCATTCTAATAACTCTCAGCGGGCAAAGCTTGGCGCTACCAAGACAAATCTAACGACACCCCATTTGTCAAAATCCGTCCAAGGAGGACTGAATTTCAAAGGCGCGAAGTTTACATTATAAACCCAGGTATAACCACCCGGCCCACTACTACACAAGAAATAGAAATTTTATTTGGTTAACATTTAGCTACTGGTATATTTAGCTA
The DNA here is from genome assembly GCA_018249835.1 of Heliconius besckei. Lineage (NCBI taxonomy): Eukaryota > Metazoa > Arthropoda > Insecta > Lepidoptera > Nymphalidae > Heliconius > Heliconius besckei. The sequence continues at coordinate 5,303 of DWNA01002530.1, forward strand.
CCCGTACTTGAAAATGTACTGGGAAACTGGCATCAGCATACACTTGTTCTCAGAGAATATGGCCCGGGATCGTTTTCTTGAATTACGAAATAATTTACACCTTGTTGATAACACAATAATACCAGGTAGTTGCAAAGATGCATTTTATAAACTTCGACCAATATTTGATGCTGTAGGAATCGATGTTTAGAATTACCGCATGAAATAGACTTTTGCGTTGATGAGCAGATGATTCCTTTCACTGAGCTCCTTATTTTATTTTCAAGAAAAAGAAGTTGTTACAATATTTGGTCTACCTTTCTTACTGAAATTGTTCAGAAATTTGTTTTTAAAATATAATATAAAATGCAATACAAATATTACTTTAAACAATGTTGAAGGAAAAGATAATATTTTGTTATCTTTATGTATATTAACACATTGAGTGCTCTCTACTCGGATCCGAGTGGGGCGGGGCCATAGTAGCGATGCTCCTTACTCGGATCCGTGCAAGCGTTCCGTTCATTTTGTATTAGCCAGTAAAGCGATTGCTTCTGAGGCGAACTCACGTTGTTTTGCGCGGCTACTCTGGCAATAAAGTCAACTTACGAAACCAAGTATTGGTTTCATTCTAACAGTGTGGTAGTGATTTGTATACACGATAGAAAAGAAACTTAAGTATTCCATGGAAGCTGTCCAACCGATGATTTGAAATAAGCAGCAAGCGAATCACGTACGTTAAAAGCAGTAGTGTTTCCACCAATGTGACGTAGATCATTGAACGCCTCCTGATTCAGGTTATGATGCGCTGGCCTGGGTCTAGAACAATACTCTTCTTTACTTTCGATATTATAAGTTCGCATAACATTATGCAATATACATGTTGTCAAAACAACATTATCAACCATGTCTGAGTACACTCCAAACAACCGCACAATACATATAGGCTCCGTATAAAAAAATCGTAAAAACTCGAATCCTCGAGCTTCACGCGCAACGAGTGTTTTAATTGATTTCCCCAAGTCTGATTCACCAGGATTATGGTTTGCAAACCACCAGCATTCCAGGATCCGGAGAAAAACAGCATCAACTTTCACCATCTATAACAGTGAGTGTTTTATCGCATTCTAATAACTCTCAGCGGGCAAAGCTTGGCGCTACCAAGACAAATCTAACGACACCCCATTTGTCAAAATCCGTCCAAGGAGGACTGAATTTCAAAGGCGCGAAGTTTACATTATAACCTCTAAAAACCGCGTGGTCGCCACGCGGTTAGAGAGCACGCGGTACGATATAACCTCGAAGACCCTACGTGAAGACTCCAAAGCCGGACCGAGGACTTCGATACCGATCCGAGGAATCCTGCAGACCAGAGAACCTCAACAAGTCTCAGACCACACAGGTAAGCCTAGGGCTTTCCCCCTTCCCCCAGTCCAAATACCCTGTGTTTGGGCTCTTTCAACTCAGGACACCAAGTCCTTTCCACACACCCCCTAACCGTAAACCCACCCCCTCCCCCCAAAAAACCACTGTAACGTACGCAAGAATAACGGCTACAACAGCGAAGCCCAAACCGAGGCCAAGCCACACCCTAATAGTATCGTCAAGTGATCTGACAAACATCGGCGATATTATCATAAAAAGAATAGTGGCGGCCATCGACGCCAAAAAGACCGGCGCTAAGGTACGCAAAGCACGAAACCAAAAAGTCGTGCTGAGCTGCCACACCAAGGAGGATCTTCACTTGGTACAGGAGAAGGTTAAGGAACAGCAAGGCCTCAAAGTGGAAGTCGCCAGGCCAGCAAACCCGCTCATTATAATCCGCGATGTCCTAGCCTACCATACGGACACCGAGATTGTAGAGCACATCCTGGCGCAGAACGAAGATGTTCTAAAGGAAGGAGGCCAAGCTGCGCGTGCGTTACAGGAAGCGAGCACGAAACCCCTTGGAGTGTCACCCGATCATTGAGCTCTCACCGGAAGCGCACAAAGCGGTCCTGGAAGCCGGCCACCTCCACATAGGGCTACAAAGAAGATCTGTAGCGGACCAGTCTCCTCTCATGCAGTGTATAAAATGCCTTGGATTTGGCCACACAAAATCAACGTGCCAATAAAAAGACCATCTCTGAAGCCACTGCGGAGGCCCACACACATGGGAGAACTGCAAGGAGAGGAAAGCAGGAAAACCACCAACCTGCATAATTTGTAGAGAAGGAGTTAAAAAGGACAAAAGCATGGATCACAACGCCTTTAGTGCAAAGTGCTATGAGCGACATAAATGGGATGCCATAGCACGGTCAAAGATAACATACTGCTAAAGGCATCCAAAATGACACAGATACAGAGACAAAATATAGGAACATCAACATCATACAGGCCAATCTGCAAAGATCAAAACTACCGCCCTGGTGGTCATTGGACCAGATGCGCAAAAAAGTACTTCAGCACAAGAAGAGAATCAGGAACGCAGCTCACAACAGGAGGGCACACGTAATAAATGAGTATATAAGAAGCAAACAGGAATACAAGATTGAAGCGGAAAGAACGCAAACGGAGAGCTGGAAGGAGTTCTGTTCTGTTGGACAAAATTTACAGAGTCCTGCGAAGATGTGATGGTCGCCAAGATGACGCACTCCTGAGGAACCCGACTACAGGGCACACCCTGTCCCCACAAGACTCGGCAGACCTTCTAGCTCAAACGTTTTACCCTGACGACTCAGAGGCCAAAAATTTCGACACTAACACCCTACCTGAAGACGACCCACCTTTCACCGTTACCGAACTAGAAACGGTGCTGAGGGAACTAAATCCCAAGAAGGCGCCCGGTCCCGACGGTTTGACCGCAGACATCTGCACCGCTGCCATCCGCAACGCCGAAGACACCTTCCTAGCGTTGGCAAACAAGTGCCTGTCACTATGCTACTTTCCGGAGCAGTGGAAGCAGACTTGCTCACGTGGTCATAATTCGTAAGCCCGGAAAAGAGGACTACACACATCCTAAGTCCTATCGACCGATCGGTCTTCTATCGGTGATGGGTAAGATAGTTGAAAATCTCATAGTGGGTCGCCTCCAGTGGCATCTCCTCCCCAAAATGAACAAGCGGCAATATGGCTTCACACCTCAACGCGGTACAGAAGACGCCCTAAGCGACCTCATAGACCATCTACGACAGAAGCTAACAGAGAGGAAATCAGTTCTGGTCGTATCTCTGGATATCGAGGGAGCTTTTGACAACGCGTGGTGGCCGGCACTCAAAAAACAACTCGCCATCAAAGAGTGCCCCAGAAACCTTTTCAAGGTAGTCGATGCATATCTTAACGACAGAAAGATCTCAGTCAATTACGCTAGAAGAGTCTCCACAAAACACACTACAAAGGGTTGCGTCCAAGGATCTATTGGTGGACCGACTTTTTGGAACGTCATTTTAGACTCTCTACTGCATCGACTGACTGAAAAAGGGGTGTACTGCCAGGCCTTCGCCGACGACGTCGTACTCGTATTTGCCAACACCACCATGGAAGCACTACAGAACGAAGCCAACGAGGCGCTAACAGCTGTCATGGCATGGGGAGAACGGAACAAACTCAGCTTTGCACCGCACAAGACCAACGCGATGCTCCTCACCAAAAAGCTTAAATACAATCCCCCAAACCTGAGAATGGCACAAACTAGTATCCAGTTGGTTCCAGAAGTAAAAATTCTTGGTGTGATAATAGACAGAAATCTGACCTTTAAGTCCCACATCGTGGCACATTGTAGGAAAGCCACGCAAATCTACAACCGGCTTGCGTGCACCTGCGTGCGAAAATCACCTGGGGACTAAACTCGGAGATCATAAGGACAATCTACACAGCGGTAATAGAACCAATCGTCATCTATGGTTCGAATGCGTGGTGCAAATCCACCGAACTGCACATGATACAGCAGCACTTACACACACTGCAGAGAGGGTTCGCCCAAAAAATCTGCAGGTCTTACCGCACTGTCTCCCATACGTCAGCTTTAATCCTGTCAGGCCTGCTTCTCTGTATATCAGAATACAAGAGCATGCCCTAATCCACCGCACAAAGAAAGGTAAAATCACAAACTACCTTCCCCTCAACCCGACTTTTGAAAACAACGTAGACTTTGAGAAACTGCAGCACCCAGCCTCCCAAGAGGCCATCAAGTATGGGAAATATGAAAAAGAAACAGCGGAACCCCTCAACAATAACCACCAGCGAGACGGTCCAGAAATATATACGGACAGCAGCAAAATCCAAAACAGAGTGGAAGCTGCATTCTCCTGGTGGGAGGGAGGAATAGAAACAAAATCCCAAATGTTCACCCTACACCCCTCATGCACTGTATTCCAAGCTGAACTGTACGCAATATACAAAGCTAGCCAGGAGGTTATACGGACCAATGTCCCCCTGGCTACCATACTTAGTGACTCAAGATCCTCACTAGACTTGCTGGAGGACCCGAAGATCACCCACCCCATAGCAAGAGCGACACAGCAATACATACAGCGCATGAAAGAACAAGGCAGAAGCATCAAGTTAGTTTTGCTCCGAGCGCATATAGGCACAGCCGGTAACGAGAGGGCAGACGAACTTGCCAAAGGAGCCGCACTGCTAGACCGTCCATATGACTACAAAAGAACACCAGTGGCCCACGTCAAGACCAAAATCTGAGGAGTCTGTCAAAAGATGGCAGGACAGGTACTCTACCTCTAGCACGGGCAACACCACCAGAGAATTCCTTCCTGATATTGAAACGGCTTTTCAAATAATAAGGAAGGTAAGATGGGACCCAATCCACGTGCAAATCTTGACAGGACACGGTGGTATTGCCAGCTACCTGTACAAACACAAACTTAAAGACTCCCCGGGATGCGAATGCGACCCCAACATCAAGGAAACAGTGTGGCACATAATACTGGACTGTCCAAGATTCTCCTTAGCCCGCCTTAGCTTAGAAACACGAATCAACATCAAGCTTGAGAGAAAAGGCCTAGCAACAGTGATGGCGGACAACTTACGAAGACCTGTCTTCCTAGACTACCTTCTGGACATCTTCTGCATCGCAATGCGGAGGAATGGCAGCAAGATTTCAAGAGGAAGGAAGCTCGGGGAGGAAACTGGCCTCACTGCGTCCATCACCGAAGTTGGCCTTACAAAAACAGCCATCCCGGAAACACACGCTCAACGTCTGCTGCAAAACGGCATTCCAGGGCTATCGACTCGACCCGTAGCCCTGTTCTTGGATGACGACGAAGAGACGCTGGGACTCTACTTCTGCATCGTTGGCCCTAACAAGTGGGTCTACATCTCTCCTGGCCTAGCTGTCCTCACAAAAGGCAGCACAAACAAGGCCACAATGAGAAAGTCGATCTACGAGAGCATGCCCACTACATCGCCGGGGAACTGCGAATTCCGAATAATGCGATTAAAGAATAAAACCACCGCACTCTTCGACGGCATCGACGGCGAGTCCCCCTTCACCAAAGCATGCAGAGTGCTTGACCAACTGAGCACGCTGACGGTAGAAGAAATGAACAACACCGGTCCAAAAACATTAAGCGTGGACGCTATGAAAGCCGGATTCGACAAAAGATCAGTCGAAAACTTCCTGGGATGCGTAAATGCCTCTAAAAGTCACAGAGTGGTTGTTTACGAGAACAGGGGGGGAGGCTTGGACTTCCTAAAAGACAGGAAAAAAGGTATTTAAACCAAAACAACCAAGACAAGTGGAGCAATGCGTCTACAAGAGAGACTAGCCAAAGAAGAGAGATTAAAGAAGAGGGAATCAACATCCAAACCGTTTTGTTATCCGTCAGCATCCTTTGAAGTTCTCATGCAGAGAAGTTTAAGTTATAAATTTAATAAGTGTGACAAACTTGTTATATTATCAAGTAATAGAGGAAATTTAAAGTCATTATTAAACATAGATACGTATTAGTAAAATAATTTTGTTTTTTTTCATTTCCTTATTGTAAAAATCAGCCTTAAGCTAAACTCTACTCTGCACACCATAAGCACATATAATGACAAATTTCATTTAATTGACACTAACAAAATAGTTAGTAAAACTTTATTTTTGACTCAAAGTAAATATTATTTTGGTCATAGGTTTAAGAGACAGATAGCTTCTGTGCTATCCTATTATTTTGACTTATCAGCCAAGAACTTGGCTACTACTTCAACTGCTTCTATTGAGCAGACTGACATTCCAATTTATTCTGACATTATGTCTAATAATTTACACTCTGTTGACATTTCTCAACATTTAAA
>DWNA01002531.1:0-11557 GCA_018249835.1 Heliconius besckei
TATGCAACAAAAGAAGTTTCATATAAATCCGTCCAGTAGTTTTTGCGTTAAAAAGCCACAACAGACAGACAGACAAGAATTCCAAAAATCATATTTTTACCTTCTATTAGTTGTATTGAGTCCCCCTTAAGTGTTTTTTTTAGTTTATATTCAATGTACAGATTTTAACCCCTTTACAGTTTTATTATGTATATAGATATATAGATATAGATATATAGATATAGATATAGATATATAGATTAGAATATAGTTAGAATTTTAAACCTCAAAAGAAAAAATATCGAAATCCTAATAGGATTGAGATGAAACATTATCTCAAGATCGCGTGCATGTATCAAATTGAAATAAATACCAAATATTCAGTTCTACTATCTCTTAGACCACAGAAAAAACCAATTCTCTAAGTCAATACGATCGAAAGATACGAGCGATAGAGATAGGTGCATGGTTGTGATGCAACCATCGATTTTGCAAGCAAGTAAGAACTAAAAATAAAGAAAAATGTGCAAACAATTAAAAAAATTCTTTAGTAGTTCATTTCATATAAAACGAGTGCAAACCTAAACTTACTTGTCAATGTTTATTATTGATACTTCCCTTTGACCATCAATCCTGAATTTCGTACTAAACCCTCCGTGAACATAACCCTAATTTATTTCCATTTCACCAGGGCAAAGCCGCATGTAAAAGCTAATATTAATAATATAATAAGTTATGAAAATTTAAAATTTAATAATATAATTATACAATAGGTTTGGAATCACAATCTTTATTTACACTACTGTGCGAGTGCCAGGCATTGGCAGTGTGCAAAAATACCACGATTATAAATATTGAAACTTACCAGACGAGGCTTACCCTATTTTCTAAGATAAACAATTAGAAAAATAATTTGTAACATCCGCACCGATGAGAAACACTTGTAAATAACCACAAATATGATATACAGAGACTGTCTAACATAATCCAGACGAGGTTTGTGTACCATAGAATTATTTTAATTCATACAATTTTTGTAAATAAATTGAAACATGTGCATTCTTTTTCAATTAAAAATAAAATTAAATCAGATTCACGCCGTATTCCGCACACAGCAAAGTAGGCAGAGGGAACCTGGAGGGAACACTACGTTCCTCACTTTCCACCGATTTCTGGCTGCGTGTTGAGTGGGCGAACTCATCATCACGTTTTGACACCATAGTGAAGAAATAAAATACTGGCCTAGCTTATAAAATGTTGATAAATATAGAAACACTTAATTAAAAAGTTCTATATGCACGAAAGATAAAAATAGCTGAAAAAATCTGGGATCTCTAATAGTAGATGCTTCACTGAAAATCCCGACTTACCGATTTTCCGAGTACAGTTTTCTGTACAAGTACCTACGGTCTCATTTCATGAAAATATTTCTATTTTCCATAACGATTTTTTTTCGTATGTTGTAAAAAATGTCTAAGAAATACATTTTAACTCCTAATAAGAAGAAATAGGAACTCTGTTGAACCCCAAACGTGAAAAGAAGAGTGTAATAAGTTTGACCTGTCTCTCTGTCTCTCTGCGTGTCTGTCTGTCGATCCTTGCTTATCAGCTATGTTTTATGAAGATCGGATATGCATCCTAAGAGCTACAAGCAGTTTGCTTAGATAGAGTAGTGATTTTTTAGCTCCGAGTTTTTTATATTGTTTGTATTATTAACAATTCACAAATATTAAAGTCAAGGATCCGATTTTTATGCCAAATTTTTAGGGCATTGCGTGTTGAGGGACGCAACTCAACGCCGCGCTTTGCCTCGACACCAAAGCGAAGAAGTAAAACTTAAAAAATATATAATTTCCTCGAGTAGGCATCGAACCCTCAACCTGTCGCGTTTAGTCATATGTTTGCGCCCCTCCACCACGACTGGCACTAATTTAGCGTTCTTTGTGTTATACAGCCAGATATTCGCACTCTTGTTTAAGTGTCTGCCAAGTGCATAATAAATTTATCTATTAACCCACATCTGTCGAACTGTAATTGATGTTTGAGACTTAAGTGCTTATAACTAATCAGAATCAGTTTAAAATTTAATTAAATTATCGACTTGAATATTCTAGCAGCTATTAAAATTATTTCACATATATATGTAATATAATTTTGTTATATATGTTATAAAATTTGGAATATTTTGAATATCTTTAATAATATCAGAAATTGTATATTTATTACATGTTATAACATTGTTTTACTTTCGACCTAACAACACCTAAAATTGAAAAAAGGTTTCAATAATATTTTTATTTATGAATGATTTTATATATAAAATTATAGTATATATAAATACGTTAACCGCTGAATTTAAAAAAAACTTTATTTATCATGTAATTTAAATTTGTGTAATTTGGAACCAAAAATTCATTTATTTCATTTATTTTATGTACTCCACAAGAAAGAAAGTACAGAAAAGTTATAAGAGAAGAGTGTACAGAGAACTTATAGCAACAGAAAAAATGTGTACAATGGATAACTTATCTCCAACAGAGATCTCTACCAGAAATCCTTGAATGTAAAAGATGTTAAAAGAAATGATTCGGATGCGGTATTTTAATATTGTAGTTATATATTGTAATGATAATCTTATCAGGATTATACTGTAAAGGTGGACATTAATAAACATATTTCTCAGCTATTTGAAAAGAAATTTGTTTTAGTTTTGGTACCTTGGAAATTGATTGTGATGAGGCAACGGCCTTCTTTACAAGAAAAGACGAATTGAATGAAATATAAAAAAAAACTCTAAATAATATAAAAATAACTTATTTAAATGACGACAAAATACGAATTTAAAACTACTATCGAGTTACATAAAACACAAAAACAAAACCAGTGTCCTACTTGCCCACATAAAGAAATGAAGGAAGACAGACTAAAGGAAGACGTAATAAATTAGTGAGACAGCTCTCTTGTACAATGTAATTAGAGAAACCCGCAATCTGCAATGCTCTGAGGTTATTTATTATATTCTAACTTAACTGGTATTAAGTTAATTTACAGATTGCTTTTTTAATAATAATCTCAAGTTCGAAGAAGGTGGGCGTAGTGATTGTTGGTTCAATCAACGCTCAGGGGAATGTCACCAATAAAATGAATTAGGGGGCGCTTACAGTCAGACCTTGTATTCCACTACGTCACGACGGCCGCTAGTTATTTTTTACCCTTTTACTGTTATATTAAACTAGCGGACGCGCGCAGCTTCGCTTGCTTATTTAGGGGTGAATTCTAATAAACCACGAAACATGTGTTCAATGAAATATTTTTAAGAGTCTAAATTTAAAAGTTTATTAAAATCGGTGGTGGTTTAAAGATTTTTCCATATAAACTTTCAACCCATTATTTGCACCCTTAGGGGCTGAATTCTAGAAAACGATGAAACACGTGTTCAATTAAATACTTTTAAAACTCTACATTTCAAATTTTATAAAAATCTATCGGTGCTGATTTAATTTTTTTTCCATACAAACTTTCATCCCCTATTTCACCCCTTTAAGGTAAAATTTTTTCAAAATCCCTTCTTAGTGGATATCCAGATTACGACAGTAAACATCTCTCCAAATTTTACGTTTCTACGTACAGCGGTTACGGCTGTGCGTGCGTCTTACCTCAGTCTGTGAGGACAAGTCCTTTTATATATATAGATGACTAGCGACCCTCTTGCGGCTTCGCCCGCTTTTACTACTGAATTATTCATATAATGTATGTGTGCAAAGCACTTAAGATAATGTGAAAATTAATTAAACCCTAATGCGGGTTGCATTTTCGTAGTTTCAATAAGAATTTTCAATTGTTTTACACAGCAAGGATTTTTTAGTAGGTACCGTAATTTTAAATCTGTGCTACTAATCTTTTCAAGTACTTATTATATTTTAATAAGTATTTAAATGACTATTTTTAAACGGAAGAAATTATAAACAAAAACCTACCTACTAATAACTACTACAAAAATATGAAACCAATATCGCGCTGAAATAAAACATTCAACTCCAATTATCCAATACGTGCAAACGCATCTAAATCTTCGTTGCTATAGAGGCGGGCGGGTTTTTTTTTTCGAGCTTGTGGTTAATGCTGAAGAGGGTATTCTGTCCCTGATGAAAAGCAAGCACTACGTGGCTGCCTGTGAGGAAAATTAAATAAAATGCATCGGCCGGAAATCGAACCTGGGCCGCCCGCGTGGCAAGCGAGCATTCTACCACTGAACCACCGATGCGTGTAAGACAGGCGGGCGCGGCGGACGCGCTTGTATAAGCAAAACGTCGAGGCGAGCCGTTTCGCAGCAAGGATTTTTTGATATTGTACAACTTATTAAAATGAAAAACAGTAAAAGACAGTTTTGATCTACATTAAATGGCCAACGTAACTAATATACTTATTTATATGCTGAGAGTATAGGGATAAGTAAAACTTGAGGAGATGATACAGCTGATGTGTGAACGGCGTGATATGTTAACAATTAAATGAGTTTTTCTCTAAAACTGTTTGCAATTTCAAAATAGAGTAAAAAGCAAATTTTATCTTTGTTTAACGTAGAAATTTAATACAGTATTTTAAAGGATAAGGATTAATACCATTATGGAAAAATATCCCTCACAATAAAAAGTATATTGAAATTATTATTTTTAGACAGAAAACGTTACTACACGTTATTCTTAAAATATACGAATATGCTGTCGCGGACTTTTTTGTAGATCTTATTAAGAGGAACAATACATTATTTTCATGTAGTACTTACCATTAAAGCAGCGCATGCGCGAAAGTGTCTCAACGGGTAGGACTTTATACACATTTATCGTATTTATGGTAATTAACAGAAAAATGTACAAATAATAAACTATACATAAACCTTCCCTGAGAAATACTCGATCTAATGGTGAAAACCGCATCTAAGTCCGTTTAGTGGTTTAGAAGAAGAAGAGTTAGAAAGTTCAGACAGACACAAAAAGCGACTTTGTTTTATAAGATATAGGATATGTCCCAAAATACGGGAGGTACAAAAATTGATATGTTTATAACAATTTGTATACGTGTATTAGTCATTGTTATTCTTATAGTAAGAACAAGACTTTTTCCCAATCTTCTGCTTCCACTTCCTCTTCTTCTAACTCCTCTTTTTCCTCTTCCACGTCCTCCCATTCCCCTTCTTCCTCGTATTAAGTCGTGTTACAATATTTTGTATGTACATTAAATATTTTTGAGTGAAATGGAGACTTAGAGGGACACTTTAAAATAATAATACTTAGATTCTTCGTTCTGATAACAAGGCAAAGCCAAGTGTTGTGTTCAGCCACTCAACACGCAATGCCTTCAAAATTGGGCGGAGGGTTAGGAATGGAGTGTTTCAACACTAGGTTCCCTCTGCCTTCCCTGCTATATGCAGGATACAAAAAAAAACGCAATCTAATTTTGTATTAGTTAACGTACAGAGTCGTATGAACGGCAGTGTAATTATACACGAGGCAAGCCATTATTTGACATGACTAACAGTCAGGTTATTACTTCGAATAGCCTGTAAATACATAATTTTGGTTTACAGGTTTCTACTCTAAATTAACCGAAGTTTATTTCCTTTTGTCTATATAACGGTGTCTTTACAATGGAATTTTGAAATTCGTTTTGGCTTAGATATTTAATATGATAACTTAACTTAATTTCCAACTGTTTCCCGCACATAGCAGGGTAGGCGAAGGGAACCTGGGAACCACGACAACACGACAACTCTGATCCCCATTGACTCTGCGGAAGTCTACGTAGCGCTTTGCCTTGGCACCAGAGCGTAGCAATGAAAGTATTAAATATTTCATTGTCTCGAGTGGGATTCGAACCCACAACCTGATTCGTTCACAGTTACACTTTCTGCCCCTGCGCCACGACTGACCTCATATTAAATATTATAAAATATGGGATTTTATAATCGATACTTTATTGATTGACTGACGGTAAACACGATGATTTATAATCATATTTATAATCATATATTAAATAAAAGTCACACTTATATTTTACAATGTCTTATTACTCGTTTACATAAAAGTTATATAATAAATCTCACAATATTAACAAAATTACAATAGACAAGGAGCCAATAGGTTAGTTGGTGAACATCTCAAGCCATAGCTGTCAACCCATGACATCTGCTATATCTCCTGGCTACACCTACTACTCTATTCGGGGTTACCCGCTCCATTATAAATATTCTTCTAATATAATCCATTACATAAATCAATTAAAACTAAAATAATAATTATAAATCGGAACGTAGTAATTGCGATATTATAATTAAAAACTAATAGAAAAGATTAAATTTGTATGTCAGTAGATTAGTGTAGAAATGCACGAAAAAAGAATATCTCAACGCTGCGGGAACGGAAATAAAAATAAAAATGAATGACTTTCACGCTGTTTCCCGCACAAGCAGGGTAGACAGAGGAAGCCTAGTGTTAAGACACTCCATTCCCCACTTTCCACCGAATTTTTCGAGGCATTGCGTGTTGAGTGGCGTATCTCAACGCCGGACATTTGCCTTGGTACCAGAGGGAAGAAACGAAAATATACGTAAATAATAATTAAAGTTAGGCGCTCGCCGTCATATACATATATTATATAATATTTAACAGCCATTTTTCGTTCTCATTATATTAGTAAGAAGGGAACGAAAAGTCCTAACATTAAATTCTCTTTGTATATTTTGCAAAAATAAAGTGACGATGCTCCAAGGTTCCAGGAAAATATTACAAAGACCAGTGAAACTGACAGATTCAATAACCAAGCCTTCGTCGTTTCGCCGTTAGATACTTTTATATAATAATAGTTTTCACTATGTCTGTGCGTTCAAAGGCAGGTTGATTCTTGAACTTAATTACTTTTCCTAACGTTTTCTTTTCTGTCATTTACGAGTATGTAACAGGTGGTTCCCGTGGCGTCTCATTATAAAATGTTCATAACAAGATTTAATCTACATTATTAATATTTTTGGTTTCACGCCATGTTCAGCATATAGAAACTTAGTGTTAAGATATTTCATTCCCATTAAGGCACTTTCGTTCCCCATTTTCCCCTGAATTCTCGAGACATTATATGTTGAACAGTGGAAGTTGACTTTGCCTTGTTACCAGAACGAACAAATAGAAATATTAGATAAATTATGAACGTAATTAATATAAATAAATCCAATTTACATTATAATTTCTAAAAAAAAAAGAAAATTATTTTTGCATTATTTTTGAATTTAGCTATTATTGTTATTAATTCTGGTTCTCGTCATGACTTTTATAAGATGTAAATCTTTGATTTTAGCTTTGCATATCAAATAGCTTAAGCTACTTCCACGATTTTTTTTCAACTATTTGATAATTATAGTATGTCAATTGTCGCTTAAATAGTTCACTAGTAAATAAAACAAGAAACAAGAATATATTTAATAGGGGTGCCTACCCTTTAGGTTAGGAGGTGTATATCAGAGTTAACAAGCTCCAGACACGCTTTCCTGTCAAACGTCAATTTTACCATAAATGTCTAACTGTTCCACTGTGGCACTGTGTACAGCTCTTAAATAGGAGAAATAGATATTTCTTTTGAAATGGATGCACAGACGAACATTTTTATATAGGTCTACGTGGCGTAGACCCACCGCGTGTGGACTGTATGTGACGGTTGTGCTTTCAATTCTCATTTAGGGAACCTGGAGGGAACCTGGGAATAGTGTGAAGCTAATAAAATTTATAACTCTAGATAAATCACAATATTTTCTTACCCAGTTTTATACTAAAAGAACTATAACAAAATATTAATATTTTTTAAAAATGCAACGTATAGTTCAACATTTATTATTTTACTAACAAGATGTCTCGTGAGTATAACAGGATGGGAGGTCTCTTTATCTTCTTCGTATTATGAAGCGCCATTGTGCCTTTGATAGCGCTACCATTAGCGACGTTTTCAATTTAAATATTGTAATAGTTATTTCATATTATATTAAGTATGTATTTGCTGATATATTTCTTTTTGCGTTGGTTATAAAATTTAAAACCTATTTTTCTCGCAAAAAAATACGAATATTGTATCTTAATGTTAGTGTTCCTGTAACTTGTCAGTCAATCAATTAAGTAATGAAAGAATAATTTTATATGTAGAGGGATTCATTAATTTTGAGGGCCGTCGTGGCATAAGCGTGCGATGGTTGTGGTTTCGATTACCACTGAAAAATGAAGTATTTAATAATTTCATTTCCTCGCTTTGGTAACCAGTGTAAGCAAATGTATAAAAAAATTACTGAGACGCTTATTGTATAAGGAAAAGGAAAGATATTACACACATCTAAAATATTATTTAAATTTATTTTATTTAGTAAATATTATTATTAACATTAGAATAACAAAATTTACATCAAAACTATAATAAAATGTATAAATATAATATAAACTTAGTGTACATAAATACAAAAAAAAACATACTTACATATAAATATGACAACATAATTTTTAAGTCAACTGTCATAAAAATAAACGGCGAGTTTTAAGTTATTTCCCCTGTGAGACAAAAAATGTTCACAGCAATCTGTAAATCAGCAAATTTTATTACTAAAAGTAATTATTTAAATACACATTGGTACATTGAACTCGTCGTTTATGGCTCTTCGTGTAGTAAGTACATGCTCTCATATACGTCGCTCTCGACTTTGTTCATGGGAACCTTAAGCCGTAAAATATAAAAAATATTCCTGTTTGTGTATGAATTATTTTTATGTATATTTTCATTTCTTCGCTCTGGTACCAAGGCAAACGCCCGGCGTTGAATTGCGCCAATCAACACGCAACGCCTCGAAAAATTCACTGGAAAATGGAGAATGGAGTGTCTGAACACTAGGCTTCCTCTGTCTACCCTGCTTGTGCGGGAAACAGCGTGAAAGTAATTCATTTTTATTTTTATTTTCATTCCCACAGTGTTGAGAAATTCTTTTTTCACGCATTTCTACATTAATCTACTAACATACAAATTTAATCTTTCTTAAGAACAGTAGGTACTTCAGTAGTGTGTTATCTGTTAGTCACTAGCAACAAAAGAGTCTTATATAATTAACTAGCGGACCGAACGCGGCTTCGCCTGTTTGAATTTTACCAATATTTATTCAAGACAAAAGGTGTATTTAAGAAAAGAAATATTAGATAATTATTCTAGTAACCTATTACTGTTATGCATCAAACAAGTCGTAATTTAAATATTAAGCGATTTTTTTTCATTATTCACGCAAAAAATATTGTTTAACAGAAAAATAGTTATTTCATATTTATCTAGGTAGGCGGTAGGTATGCACGCACGATAAAAGGCTGGAGGTTTTTGCTGCAGAAATCTCCCAATCGATATCACGCGAATTCTAAGATGTAAAGGACAGGAGATAAGAGAGAAGAGAAAACCTAGTGGCGAAATACGAAATGTGTTGAGTGGCGGAACTTAACGCTGCGGTCTTACTAAAGTGTAAACACAATGATATGAATATTTAATAAATAAGAAAAACAGGAAATGAAAGATATATGAAATTGGCATGAATGTTACGTAAACGAACATTACAGTGGACAATAACCTTCAGGGCTTGTATAATGGCAGTCGAATAAAAGCATTTATTTAATCTATTTCGTAATAGAATATTAGAATAATATTAAATATTTATATAGGGATGATGATATTTTATTAGAATAAAACTTATCAAATGGATATATTGACTTATTCCAATAAATTCCAATGGATAATAAAGTGGATGTGAATATTAATTATTATTACTGAGAAAATATTGTATTTATTGTATTTTTATAATGTTGTACTAACAGTTTTGAATGACTATTTCTCAAAGAAAAGTTCCCGCACGTATAGGTTTGATATAGTTTTTAATTTAGTTTTAGTTTCATGTATGAGGAGCTCCCTTTATTTATTTTCATGTATAAAAGAGCGGTTCACAGAATAAGCAATATGGTATGATGAATCTATAACGAAAACAGGTTAAGTGCGAGTCGGACTTACTCATCAACGCTTCTGTACTGATTTCAGGATGGCAGATTAACGGGACACTGTGGAACCTATAAAAATTACAAACTTAAGTTGGCGGGAATATGCACTCTTTATGTATGTGATGAACTACAAATATAAATTTGTTATGATTTTTTCTATGAAATACCGATAAATTTTCACTATTCAGATTTTTTCTTTATTTATTTTGTAAGTTCTCACTACGTGCCAAATTTCATAACTTTAGATTCATGGGAAGTACACTATAGGTTTTGAGGATTATTTGACGAATTTCATACAAAATGTAGGAAAATTCTTTTGATTGCGTTGACTTAGAATTTTTTTTTCTGTTAATTCCAGCTTGTTAGTTTTACTTGGGTAAAACCTAACAAGCTGGAAGATCTATCTCTCGATCTATCATTTGTCTCGAGATAAATGGCAGGCGGACAACAAAGTAATCCTATAAGGGTTCCGTTTTTATCTCTTAAGGTACGGAACCATCCAAAAAAATCCATTTATTTTCTTATTTGATTGTATGTTAGTTATCTATATTACTAAATTGTGCATCATCTTAAAATACTGAATGAACTATAGGACGGAGTAGTCACGGGCGGTTGTTGCCCGTCTCTATACTTGCATTAATGAAGATATTTTATTATGCGTAGGTAAACATGTTCTAGTTAGTCGTTTACTTTACTTACTAATCTCAATAAAGCCAATACAAATATAAGAACATGCTGAATAATTTAGTGCAATTTACTCACACGCAATGCCATTTGGGATTTTGGTGTTGATTAGGTAATATTTTGAGCTTAGCAAAATACACTGGAAACAACTCAAATTTCATATGATGCAATCAGTACAATCAGTGAAGTAGTTTGTAGTTTGGATATTTAAAAAGTTTTTGGATTTCTTTTATAAAAAATATATTCTTGGATTCCTCTATAAGAGCAAGCGAAGGTAAATGAGTGAAAAGTGGGGAACAAAGTGATTAATAAAAAGATAAATCCAATAATATTCCATTTATTTTTTTCTATTTTAGCCACGCCTATATAAATAGATTAGTAAGATCTAGTATATCTTATAGTTACTAGAAACTAAAACATATAATTAATTTCAAAATACATATATCCATAGCTATATTATAAATTCGAAAGTAACTCTGTCTGTCTGTCTGTCTGTCTTTTACGCAATCAGGGCGTAACGGCTAATTCAATTGTAATAAAATACTTATATAGAGATACTTGAGGGTCTCGGGATGAACATGGGATACTTTTTTTCTCATATTTGTCTTATTTTCGATATATATCAATATATTAAAATACTTATTAATTTGACATGCAATTTATTCCGCCATGTTTATAACAACCGCCGTTGCTAGGCAATGATTTGCAAAATTTATTAGAAAACGTCACCCAAAATGAGCTTGATTAACGCATCTCTCTATTGAAAACTGAAAATAATTTCATAAATATATTTAATAAATATTCGTATAGTTCAAGCGGGCGTAGCCGCGTTCGGGTCCACT